>CAXKVX010002270.1:0-28101 GCA_964058865.1 Eleocharis quinqueflora
GGAAATGAAAATCTCAACAAACACAATTTTATATGATGGGCCGAAAAGTTTGGTGAACTGCTACAAACTAAATGAAAAGAAGAAGTGTTCAACTGGCTTCAATTTTTGAGCCACCATGAGAGTTCACATGGCTACATTGTGTCTCAACTTCGAAGAAGTTCAATAATTTAGAAATATAAACTCAGAAGTAACCAATAAAACAGCCAGATATGATCTATACCACTCATCTATGTGCATGCAGAAGTGTTGGCTTCATTTCGATGGGCAACAATAGTATGAAAAAACAATGCATAGAGTCATCTACATTAGTTATTTTTTTACAAAACTCTTGACAGCTACAATTCAGCTGTCTTTTAATCGCATGTATAGAAAATGACATTAGGTCTGACTTAACAGTTTAATACATTACTCTTGAATAACTTTTCTTATGCTCTTTAAGACCTACACCTACTCCAAAAGAAAAAAAAATATATATCTTCCATGTGTACAATAAATTTTAACAATTACCCAAAAGTTTGACTAGAATATTGATTGAGACAAAAGGTATTTCAGCACATTTTTCAAGCAAGAGGTAATTAGGTTGATTATATATTGTCTCATTGCAAAGGTATATGTGATATTTACAAGGGTCTATTTGTTTGTCTTATCACAAGATAAAACATAAAAAGGAAAAAATCAAATATACATTGGGTGTGATGATCATACCTCACTGATTCCAACTGAGTTAGAACGCTAGCTGATATTATATCCTTGCTTCAAAACAAAAAATTAGAAGACACAACAATAACTCCCACTATAAAACTTTAGTATCCAATATTTCAAGAAGATTCTGCATCTCTGCACCCCTCACAACCTGTTACAGGCATTGAAAAGGAAACATGCAGAGAAGTATTAGTGCATAAATTCAAATGCCCCAAAAGAAAAGATATGCAGGAGAGTTAATATGGACCTCAATTGGAAGGTCAGAAGAGAGTCCCTTTGAAGCAAGAGAATCACGAGCAATCTTGTACCAGTCAACAACACCTGCTGAATCAGTCTCCTTTCTAGTACATTCAAACTCTCTTCCTATACATAAATATACTTTCCTCTCAACAGCATCTCCTTTACTACTATGACTAACTAAGATTATGTAAACTGATTTTAGGTCAAGATCGTCCCTTGAACAATCCTGAACCTCCTCCATACCAGGCCATTGGTAAATTACAGCTTCTACATTATTATTGACTGAATCATTAGCGTCTATTTCTGATTGGCAAGAACTGACCAATCTTCCCTTGGTAGATTCTTTACCCAGAGTTGCCAGTTTCAGAGATGAAAAGCCGCCCCTCCTCTCAGCGATGGAACTAGAAGATAAGCTCTTCAAAGGAGAACAGCTGCTCTCTTTGCAACTACTAGATTTTTGCAAAGGAGATCTAGAGGGAGGCATCACCACTAATCGGTCCAGTACTGAACCTGAAACAGGTGACTGTATTAATGATGGAGGTGAACTGGTAGAAAGCGAGTCAGTTGGTGAGCCAGAACTGTACTTTGAACTCACGCTGGAGTCAGAAGAGAGAGAACTAGGAGATAAAAAGGGAGGGGAAATTGCTATAGGTAATCTATTTTTGCATGGGTCTCTCATTAGGGCAGCATCAGAACAAACCCAAAGCAACGACTCGGGTATGAACTTGCGCCGCAAAGCACTCCAGTTACTTTCCCTGGTGGGTAACCGGGTCTCATTCTGACCAGTGGAATCTGATGAACAGAACGGTGGGACCACACCACCAGAAACCGCCTTGTAAAAGAGTTCAAAATCAGAGTTGTATGCATCCACCTTTCTTTTACCAACAGCATCTGAGCTAATAGGATCCGGGCTCGAAAAGGCCTCCCAAAACTCCCCTGGCTCCTCCCCTTCTAATATCACAACTAACGGTCCCTGTACTTTTTCATACCGTATCACTTGAATTGCTGCAGCCTTGGCATCATTCGCCATAGTCGGGTCACAACTCATGCCAATCCAGACGTAGATAGAAGAGAGGAAGTGCACGATAAAAGCACCCCTTGAATCCAGAACTTCTGCTAGCGGTTCGTTCAGCATTTTTGGCACAAGATGTAATGGGTTGTATGGAGAGTGTGGTGCCATCCGGTACATCCTCAGCACCGAATTGGGGCTAACTGGGATTGCATGAACCCTCTTCTGACACTGGAGGAGTTGGCAAGCGAAACCCATATTAGGGTTTGCAATGCCTCTTGCAGCCTTGACATATTCAAATGCATCGTCAAAGCTCTGTCCTTTTCTCCACATTAGATATGCAATAACTAATGAAGTGGATCTGGATACACCTTGGCAACAATGCACAAAAACTCTACCTCCCTGTTCCCTCACATCCTCAAAATAATCAAAAACATCATACAGGATGCTCGTTATATCTTCACTTGGGCTGTCTTGCAACCACAGGGTTCTGTAAACATAGTCGGATTTGAAATACTCCGGACACACAAAGCCTACACAATTTAAGATATGGGTGATGCCATTTTGTCGAAGAACTTCACGATTTCTGGCAACCCAGTCACCACCCAAGTATATGTGGTCGGCTACTTTGGAACAATCTTTGTCAAAGAAAGCAATTTGCTCCTTTTTGCCCCCATGAGAGGGACGGCGGATAGAGGAGAGGTCGAGCTTGAGGCCATCACCTCCCCGTGGTGCCCCACCATTGGTTGCACCTGGTGTTGGGGGATTATTGGGCCACTCACCAAGGTCATCAGAGCCAGCTCTTGGCCACTCATCAAGATTGCGTGGAGCAATGAAGAGTGGTTGTAAAGGGGGAAGGGGCCTTACTTTGGCACTGAGAGATCGGGGTGTCAGAGGTGGGCCTGGACAGCGACGCGAGTTGCTGGGTCCAGCTGGAAGAAACTTGTTGTCTTCCGACTGGTTGTGTGGGTCAGCTGTGCGGGAAGCAGACCATGATGCTGATCTCCAGTAGGTTTTACGGGAACTGACGGGGGCAACAGCTGAGGAGCTGTTCTCTTCACCCACCATTAGTAAAAAAATTAGTTTAGTGACCAAACTCTTGAGGATCGTCGGTTCATCTCCAGAAGGTAATCTATATAGGAACGCAGTACAAGGAGATGAATTTAGATCTTACAAAGAACAAAAGGCTTAGACTTGTAAACAAATTTTCAAACCAGAGAACAATACCATGCTAAGCTCATTGGAGAGAATCAATCAAGAATAGATCACACCAAATTGTCTGATTTGGGAGAACCTAGCAATTCAACAGAGAGAGGGACAAAAAGAGAAGAAAATTAGAGAAGTGAAATTTAGCTAGTCGTAAAGTATATCAAGGAACCCAACTCAAATAAGCAGTAACAAAAAATTAACATACCTAGAGTGCTCAGTCGATCAAACCCTAGATCGGACCACCTAAACCTGCTTCGAAGCAACAAAATTTTAATAAAGTCTAGCAGGACAGTAAACTAAGAAAGACAAAAAGGAACAATCTTTATCAGTTACTAAAGCAGAAAATACCCTCTTTCATTGAAGAAAAAGACTATAAAACTCAAAAAAGAAAAGAAAATGAAAGGCCGCAAAGGGGAAAGAATCGAATTCTCACCTTTTACCCTGAGCACGTCGAATTTAATTCCCCTCTTGTTGGCATAAACAAAGCTGTAAAATGAGATGCTAGCTTAGAGTAAGGTTAGACTCGCTCAGATCAGAGGGAGAGAGAGAGAGAGATTTATTGAAGAAGATAAAGAGCGGAGATTTCATTTTATCTTGTTCCATTAAGTGTTTTTCGTTAGGATTCTCACGCACTGTAACTCTCGCTGTATGAGAATCCCATGAGATCAAATCTGAACCGTCCGTATCAAATCCCTACTTCACACTTCACAGTGCGTTGAAAAGGTGTGATCTGAAGAGGCACCGCACGATCTGACGGTCAATGTTTGGGTAAAAGACTGGATGACTGAGACAGCTGGAGAAGGTGAGAGAAGCGGGCAACTGCTTTGACTGGTAAGTGGGACCCTTCTTTGACCGGCGCCGGATGTTGACTGGTCTTCGATTAGCAATTTAACAGAGTGAACTGGGTGTACGAACCATCCATACACCATCACTCAAGACTCAACTCGTCCTCGCTTGTGAGTTCACTGTTCAGTTTTAAGACACAAAAAAATAAAAAATGTCTCTGTTCAAGCCACTTTTTGAGCTAAACTGAACAGGTTGGAATGTAAAAAAAAGGGAAATTTGGGCTCATATCACTTCAAAACATCTAATTTAGAAATTTGCCACCTTAAAATCAATACTCTTAAAAATGCCACCTCAAAACACACCTTTTTGTTTTTTGCCACAAATATAACAATTTTCTGTTATTTTAAAGTAAAGCAATTAAAATAAATTTTTATGGACCAAAATGCCCTTGGACCCACCTGTCATATGTTTCTTTCTGTATCCACTCCCAAGTCCCAACTTCCATTCACAGCATCGATACAACTGTATATCTAACGGTATTAACAGTTATATATGGATTAATGGATGGTTCTATATATCTCATAAAAGAAGTGTGAGCGATATCTTTTAGCCACAAAAATCTTAGCATCGATACAAATGTTATTTACTCAAATAAAGATACACCAATAAGTGAATTCCAAAATTCAAAAGGCAAAAGGGGAAAAATGAATCAGTATTCTTACAATTTGAACAATTAATTGAGTCGGAGATTGCAATAAGCAAGGAACCCAATAGACTAATAAATATCTAAATAATATATATCAGCTCATGTAGTCGAGATCGGGCCAGACTAATTGGAAAACAATTGTGCTTAACCCAACATATCAATTGGTGCTGACAGATGATACAACCTGCGGAAGTTGAATTTCAGACGATTTTCAGACGATAAAGCCTGCGGAAGGAGATTGGCACGGAGGAGTGTTCTTTGGAAGCGAAGTTGTTAGCTTTGAATTTCAACCCATTTCCAATCGAAGGCAGCGGAGGCAAAAAAATCGAATCTAGGGTTCGAATCGATAAGGGAATGGAGGCTTAGATCGATGCTGTGAGTTGGGACTTGGGAGTGGATACAGAAAGAAAACTATGACAGGTGGGCCCAAGGACATTTTGGTCCATAAAATTTTATTTTAATTGCTTTACTTTAAAATAACAGAAAATTGTTATATTTGTGGCAAAAAACAAAAGAGATGTGTTTTGAGGTGGTATTTTTAGGAGTATTGATTTTGAGATGGCAAATTTCTAATTTAGATGTTTTGAGGTGGCATGGACCCAAATTTTCCTAAAAAAAAATTCATATTACTTTTCTTTATTAATTTGATATAATTTCTATTATTCAACAAAAATTTAAATATTCAATATTTTACAGTTTTCTGTTTTTCAAATAAATTTCAAATGAAACTCAAATATTTTTGCCTGTTTATCAAATTATTATACCTCATGATGTAACTAAATTTCAACGAAATATGAAGACTTAGCAAAAAATTGTGCTTCCAACTGGCCTCTTAATTACTCGCTCTTTATCTCAAACATATTAATTATACCCGCATTTGTCTATTTATCGTAATTATTATACTTGCGTATAATTGCTAAATTTTAGCTAAAAATGGAGGGATTGCAAAAAATTCTGATTCCGACTGTCCTCTTAATTAATCTTCCTTTTATCCTAAACAAATTAATTATACTGTTTCATTTGTATCACTTTTTTCTATTTATCGTAAATATACTTACGCATTTTTACTAAATTTCAGCAAAAAATGAAGAGGTTGCAAAAAATTGTGCTTCCGACTGGCCTCTTAACTAATATTTCTTAACTAATAATTCTTTAACTTTGAATCCGTTCTTAACTAAATTAGTTGTCAAGTCTCTTGGTTGCAAAAAATGACAGTCGCTAGAAGAGTTAAAGAAAAGTAAAGTCTGAGACATTCGTGGCGACGAATCTGACCAGCGATATGTCACTAAGCTCACTCGTCACGATGCTAAGAGGCAGCGACATGACAAATTGTTAGTAAATTTGTTTTGATTTGATATGTGGAGAATCTATTCTTATAAAATATTGTTGTTAGTAAAATCAGTCATGGAGGTGATACTGGATGTTTTCGTAAATGTAGGTAAGCTCAAAGATCGAATGAAATTATATCTTGTGTCAATTTTTCTAAATTTATTTTTTTTTACTTTTCTTGATTGATTTGAGTTAGTATCGTCTTATCTTAAATTATGAATTGCTAAAAAAAATCTTGATAATTGAATTGATTCATTAGTTTTCGCTACCATTCTTCTTAAATAATCACACGATTACATCTTTCACCCTGTGGAAAAGCTACTATTCCATGCATTGTCTCTCTTTCTAGAATATGATAATATGTAGTTGGTTTGGCTAAAAAAGAAAATTCAAAAATTATACATGTGTTTCTATCTTGATTTGTCATTGCCTCACTGGTCATACACTCATACTGATGAGTGACGAATTGCTTTCAAAGATCAATCTTGTAAGTTAATTTGTCTATACATAAATAAATAAATAAATAAATAAATAGGTAGATCTGAAATGAGATAGCTCTGATCTATACATGGTATATCCCTGAGTAGAGTAATGTATGTTTGTACTGCTATCGATCCATGAATGCTTTTTGTCATCTAAAGAAACTTCGTTCCATTGATTGGATCGAATTTTAGTAAAGTTGCAATGTTAGACCAGAACCAGACAGCGACGGAGACTTGGTGGAGGAAACAACTAACGTTTGATCTAAAAAAATATTGTTATTAAAAGGATTAATGCATCCAAGAGACTTGACAAAATTTTCCAAAAAGGTTACATTACATGTGGACCAGGTATGGTACTATGCTCCCCTGCTGCCTCTTCCCATCCCATCCCATCCCATCCCATCCATCTGGGAACAATAAATAATTAATTTTTTCAAATTTTGTATGTCTCGACCGGATCCGTATCTGCTGCTTTTGCTCAATAAGAGCAGCAGATACGATTCCGTCTCGACCTCCTAAACTGATCAATGTCATTGATAGCATAAATGATATGGTAATGATGCCGATTGATTTTTTTATAATATATATTTGGGACTTACAATTTACAAACCCTCTATTTAACTGTACTTCTTAACATTCTTTCAAGAAAGTATTTATATTAGAATTTTATTTTATTGTAATTTTTCAATTTTGCTATAAAATTTTAATTTTGCTGCAAAATTATTGAATTTTTTGCTATAATATAAGAACTTCATATTCTAATATATAGATTTGTTTGTTCTCATATAGAGACTTGCAAGTTTCAATATTGATATTTGTATGTTCCAAATATTTGAGACTTGTATATATCAATATAGAGACTTGCTTGTTAAAATATGAACTTACAGTTTCTAATATAAATACTTGCATGTTCTATTATAGAGACTTGCAAGTTTAAATAGCGAGACTTGAAGTTTTCAACATAGAAACTTGCAGGTTTCAATATAAAGATTTTCTTGTTATAATATATAGACCTTTTTATTCTAATATAAAGGCTTGCATGTTGTAATAGACAATTGTTTGTTCTAATTTAAAGACTTGTAGGTTCTAATATAAAGACTTGCAAGTCCGGTATAGAAAATTGATTGTTATAATATAGAGACATGAGACATTCTTGTTTCAATCTAAAGACTTATTTGTTACAATATAGAGACTTGCCTGTATAATTTCATAAAGACAATTATTCATAAAGACGAACAAGTTCTATACTCAAAACGGAGAAAAGCACTGATGATTTCACGATGAAGCTTCGACGGTTGGTTGATATGATCATCGATGGAGGCGATGTTAGTCCTGAAAATGGAGAGAAAGGAGAAGAGAGAGGAGGGAGAGACCTACGACGAGGTGGTGATGTTAATTCTGAAAATGGAGAGAAAGAAGAAGCGAGAGGGACGACGCAAGATGAGGCAGAACGAGACAAGACCGGATCGAGAGAATTTTTTTGCGGTTATGTAAAGAACGCGTAAGAGGGACGGACGAATGAGACATTATATTTACTCTATATATTTTTCTTTCTGAGACTAATGTAGGATGGCATACATCATATCTTTAACATCTGTGCGTATTGGTTATAATTACTTAAATCTATTTGGCCTTGTTTAGTTGTGGAGTAAGAGGTGGATTAACTCTCTTACTCCACACTTAATCCATCAAACATAGAGTAAAATTGATGGAGTAAGATTTGAATTAATCCGGAATAAGTTACTCCACCTCTTTAGGTGGATTAGCTTAATTCACCAAACATGATTAACTTACTCCACCTTAACTTGGAGTAAGTAATTTAATCCGGATTAAAATTACTCCACAACCAAACATGGCATTTGGGATTAAATACAGCTCCATAATTATTACCACAATTTAAGAAATAAGTTGAAGAAAATATTATAATAAATATTCTGACAATTAAAGATTTTTTGTTTCTTTTTCCCCTCCCATTTCTCTTGTGTCTTGATCAATATTTATTGATTTTTTTTATTAGTTGTCTATAAACTTTAAATACACACACAAAGAAATAAAAAAATAAACTTGAAAACTCCTCATAAATAGCTTCTGCTGGGAATTGAATTTCAGACCTCTTCATAGAAGTCTTATGTCTTATCACTACACTATATAGAACTTGAAGATCAATATTTATTAATTACTTAGTCAACAAATGCAAATACCTTTTTCTAAGGAAATTGAATATTTCAAATTATGGCCAGTGATATATATAATATATGCTATGTTTTTTAATATGCGATGACATGAAGAATAATATTTGTCAATATATACTAGATGTGATTCTAGATTTAAATATTTAACCAAAAAGCATTACTAGATGGAGACAAATTCTATATACTCGTTCCGTTTAATTTCAATAGAATTTGCTGTCCCTTCCCGGGTCATAATTTAGAACTTTGTGGAGACTTCAATTTCTAATGAAAACTACCTTTTAAATTAAATCAAAGCCACATGTGCATTTTGTGGCGTTCAATATCACCAAATTTATTAGGCGATAAGAGTGATATATATATATTGTCCGCCATATAAAAAAAATAATTAATGAACTTGAAAATATTAAATTCCACTATAATTTGAAAGATTGTGTGCGAAGGTAAAATTATCATAGAATAGTACTTAAAAGGAATCATAAATTTGCTACGGTTTCTCTAGTTTCTGAATTATTCGTGATATAATTGAGAAATTATATGCAAATTAGAGAAAAGGGAGCATTACAACATTTGTATATTTTTTTCCTGGCTTCTAGTGCAATTATTTACCAAACGAAGAGAAATAAATTCAAATTCTATAAATCTCAGCTTGCTTGTTAAATTGTCAAATGTTCAACTTTTCTTTAGAATTATAAAATCAGCAAATCAAAGAGGAATTGCTGAATAAGAGATGCACTTCAAATTGAAGTACCAATTTTAAATCAAATCCTTTGAACTTTTCCGGTCTATAGCATCCTGTTCAACGTTATTACATCAGCCTAGCAGTAGGTATAACTGCCATGTGAGAATAACACTATCCTCTGTGGAATTCATATCTCTGGAATAGAAATGATGCTGCAATGAATTCTCATCGCAGTTTGCATAATAACTGCTACAATGCTGCTACATTATTAACGTGCAAAAATTGTTCATTTTTAGTTTTGAAATTGCTGATCATTTCAGAGGATACAGATTCATAAATATGACAACCGCACTTATTATAGAGGAGAAATCACTTTGACAATATTTGTTATGATAATTTTCACATAAGTGTTTAATTAAATTTACAAAGTTTTAAAAAACAGAAACAATTTTTAAACACAATTTTAAGTGCTTATATTTGTTATATTTTCAAGTTCATGTAATTTAAGCGTATGTTGATGCCAACAATTTTGTAACGGTTCATATTCAACAATCATTGATGTAATATCAAATTACATTCAAATTGCATGAAATTGAAAATACAAATAATCTTAAGGCTCAATAACATGTCTATCAACTTATTTTAATAAGATTCAGAGAATCTATATAAAAATTTGTAAGTAAAATGATGGTGCTTGTGCAAACGCCGTATTTTGATGCTTACAATTATATATCTCAAATTTTGAAATGCAAATGGTTGATCCGAATCGATTAAAATGTTGTTCATACTAAAGTCTACTTAGGGACGAATTTTTTTTTATTTTTTACTGATTTATCGGATGAGTGAAAAATGCATCGATGATCGATCTGACGATTACAAACTTCTCCAATTTAATACATTTTTGTCTATCTGATAAAATAATAAAAAAATTCTATAAGTAAAAATTTTTGGTCCTTGTGTAGAGTTTAGTATGGATAATATTTTCAACTGTTAGGACGACATTTGTATTTTGACAGTTGACATATGTGATCGCAGACGTCAAAGTTCGATGCTTGTTCAAATATCATAATCTCACTCAAAATTTATTATCATTAATGTCAAAATAAACATCGTCAAGTGTTCCTTTTTTTTTTTGATAAATGTGGCTGCCATAGCCAGAGAGGCAGAGAGATACTGGTGGATCGCTACAGTGACAACGGTGACTTCCTCTCCGCAATACTACCACTATCCCTCGAATTGTTTTATAATAAACAAAAAAAATGAAAAAAAAACACAAAATAGTTAAAATTAGGCCAAAATCATATATAGTTGAAAATCACAAAAAAAAAACAACGGAACGATTTGCACGTTAAAATTTTTATTTTTTTTCTGAAAATTTGCTTGTATTTCAATTTCAAATTCCTTTTTTTCTTCTTTACTTGTTTAATTTGTTTTAATGAAAATTGTACTATCTTAAAAAAAAATACAATGCGTGCAACTTGTCCTGTCGGAAGCTTTAGCCAACAAAAGAAAGAGAACTATATTAAAAATTTCCCGTCTTTTACATGGCGTTGTTTTTACCGTTAAAGAATGCCGTGAAACACAGCTTTTACAAAATACTTCAAAAAAAGAAAAAGAAATGGCTTTTATAATCCTTGAATAATGATAATGGTACAATTACCGGCATAATATTTCACACAGAGGGAAAAAAAAGTGACCTTAGTTGCGAGTAAAAAGTTCTCTTTGATGTATATAAAAACATACCATTAATAATGAGAATAAATAAACACAAAACATGAACCATTTGACTAAAATAAATTAGGTGAAAAAAATATATCAGACGAATGATGAAGTAGATGATGTGGCATGTCTATGAAAATTTGAAGTCTAATCACTTTTGACTTTTTGAGAAATACATATGTTCGTTTTGATTCAATAATGTGCCGAACTGCACATATCTTTGTTATAATTGTTGAAAATCATGACCCTCAATTTGGTTTAATTAAAACTAAAGACGGAAGCGTTTAAGTTAATTAGATCAATTAGAGATAAATAAGTCTATCATAATTCTCAAACAAAAATTTGAAAACGAAACATCTAGAAGGCTTTATTTACCATTTTTAAAAAATGAGGGGTTTAAGAACATCTCCATTAAAAAGGAGGAAGCACAATTCTTCTTGGACCTCTATCCTGTGCGGAGTTTCTTTTTATGTGAATCGTCAAATTAAATTTTAACCTTTGATCGATATTAATATAATGTAGGAAGATAATGTCAAATTAAATTTTAACGGTCGACCGACTTTAATATAATGTACGAAATTTTTGATATTATTACATCACGAGCGTTAAAATTCGATCAAAGAGTCGATCGAATGGTTGAGATCAGAAACTTTGTAGCTGCTGCGGAGGATACAATTTCACCTCTCTCTCTTTTTTCGAAATCCTGACATTAGATACGATTTCACCTCTCTCTGGACAACCTTGTCTCTTTTCCTGCTCTCTTTTTTTTTGTCTCTTTGTGCGGTTTTAAGGAGAGAGCTTGACATAATCCAACTCGAGAGCCAGTCCGAGTTAGACTCGGATTCCGACTTGAATTGATTCTCAAGTTTGGTCTAGATTGTTTTTCAAATTTTGCCTGAATTGCTTTTGAAGCTTTATCAAGATTATTTACTAAGCAATAATTTTGGTTTATGTCTTTTATATTGTTAGCAATAACGATCATAACTAGAGTTTGTAGCCTATAAAAAAAAAGCTCTTGTCATTTGTAAGAGATTATTTTTTGTTGAACGAAATTTTTAATATGTTAAAAATTTCGAAAATTTTGAATTTTGCTACTTAACATTTTGACTATTTTTTTTTGTTTTTTTTCACTAAATCATTTATTACAACCGGTCACTAGTAAAGTTGTGATTTGAGATCAAGATTGCGTCAAGTAGTATCGAGTAAGTTTGACACCACCTTCACGCTTGCGTGAAGTATCTCTACGATAACCGTCAATCGTCAACCATCTCTGTCTTGTATAAAATTGTATCTCCGACAACCGCCTATCATCCAGAAAAATAAGGTTATACATTTCCTATTTCCATAGAATTCTCGAGTCTGCTGCGGATGTAGTTGATTGATCTAAGCTACCCTGCAAATGAACTTGGTGAAGCACCCGACTTGAGTTCAATTCGTCTGGAATTTGAGCTAGTTCGATTCAAGTCGGCACTAGAATTTCGATCTGAAACCAAATTTGAACTCAATTCGCCTGGGATTTGTGCTGGCTCATTTGGTCCGAAGACAGTTTGTTAACGAAAAATTAGCAGAAATAAGCTCTTCTGCTCGCATTTTCCTCGCTCCCTCTGAATTGGGTTTGAACAAACACAAACCAAACTATAAATTATAGACATTTATTGTTTTAATTAATTACATGTAACTTACAAATGGGATTAGGAATATGCTGAATAAACATAGCGAAGGGCATGAAATAAAACACACTCGAGAAAACTTTTGCTTACAGATGATGAAAACTAAACTTACAAACACTTGACACTACTGATCAAAACATGACCCAGGTCCTGTTGGTGGCCTCCTTGCATAAAAGTTTGTGACAGGTGCAGCAGCAATGCCACGATTGTTGAGCAAACACCTGAAATACTGAAACCTTGGCAGTATGGTTTCGTTCAGGTTATATACTGCAGTGGCCTCCGACGGGCTCCATAATTTTTCTACAAAAACAATGATGCTGTCAGACTTCTCGTAAGGTCCCAAGTAGATACATAACGGGTCTTTTCATTTGATGTACATCTGCCTTTGTGTGTGTTTATTTTGGATTTATGAATGGATTTGACACTGATTAAGCAAGAAACCAGCACTAGTAAATTCATACAAAATGGATGTCCAGTATGAGCTTGACTGTTACAAACAGGAGAGACTAGATATAATGAAAATATACAGTAATTGATAAACAGACCGGAGATAACGTAACTTCTCATTCAAAAGCAAGTTTCATTATTGTACTTAATAAGGTTTCATTATGAATAATTGAATATAATCACAGCCCCTCCCCCAACCCCACCAGCATAACCTGTGTGCCCCTACAAAAAATTGTCTTTTTACCTCCAACAACAACAAAGCTTTTAGTCCCAAACAACTTGAGATAGGCTAGAATGAAACCCAATCAGAATAACGAAATATCAATATAAATAATAATACAATAAATATAAAATAGTAGTAAAAATGAAGTAATAGTAATAATAATAATGATTATACTAATGATAATGATAGTAATAGTAATAATAATAAACTATTCTATAAATCATAAGTTCAATTATGAACTGAAGTCGTACAACTATACCACTATATCACTAAAGTCGTACAACTATATTACTACTAAATTTTAGTCTATGTCATGGTTCTCGTATGTAGATCGCTAATATTTATGCACTCCAATCTTACGCCAACTCTTTATAGACATTCCATGTCTTTTAAGTCTTTTTTACAGGTCATCTCATGTCAATTTCGCTCGACTCCTACTTCTCGTATTCTCGACGCGACTTAAAACTCCACTACGTACAAGTGCATCAGATAACCTCGGCTGGATATGCCCATACTATCTCAAACGTGTTGAATAAATTTCTCTTCAATCAGTGCAACTCCGACTTTGTCACGTATATCATCATTTCTAATGTGATCCCTTTTTGTATGCTCACGTATCCACCGTAATATACGCATCTCTGTCACGCTCACCTTTTGTATATGTTGCCCTTTAATAGTCTAACGTTCTGCTCTGATCTCCGTCCTATAAACGTACCTTTCAACTTTTATGGGACCTTTTTGTCGCAAAGGATATCGGATGATTGTCGTCATTTTATTCAACTCGCTCATATTATATGACTAACATCTTCATCAATCTTGTTATCACTATGTAGCATCAGTCTCAAAATATCGAAAGGTGCTTCATCTAGGCATTACTTGTCAATCTAAACGAACATCTTCATCTTTTGATCGAATGCCGCTGAACTCGCACTTCATATACTCAGTCTTAGTCCTACGTAGTCTCGATTCTAAAGTCTTCCTCCACAACTCTAAGTTTCTATCAACCCTTACCTTACTTTCGTCCAATTAGGACCATATTGTCTGCAAAGAGCATGCGCCAAGGGATATCTTCTTGTATGTCTTTCATGATCCGCAAAGATGTAAGAGCTCAAGACAGATATTTGATGTAATCATATCTTAATGAGAAAGTCATCAGTCTCGCCATCACATGCTCTGACACTAGTTACAACGTTATCATACATATCCTTGATAAGGTTGACGTACTTTGTTGGAACTTTCTTCTTTTCAGGTGCCCACCACATGATCTTCCTCAGTACTTTGTCATACGCTTTTTCTAAGGCAGATCCTTCTTCTGCTCTCTTTATCTCTCCATCAGTTGTCTTGTCAAGAAAATCGCCTTCACAGTCGATCGTTCGGAAATAAAATCAAATTATTATTTCGTAACACTTGTAATTTTTCTTAAACGATGTTCAGTCACTTTCTCCCAAAATTTCATTGTATGGCTCATAAGCTTAACTCCTCTGTAATCAGTATAACTTTGAATATCTCCTTTACTCTTGAAGATATGTACTAATATACTTCTCCTTCAAAGATGTTGTTGAGCGGCTTGGTTAGCCATACTACCTCTATGTCTCCAAGGCATCTCCACACCTCGATCGGAAAGTTATCAGGCCTTAGAGCCTTACCCAGTTTCATTGTTTTAAAGCCTCCACCTCTCTTGAATTCTTCGAACGGATCGCTTGTTGGTGTCATCTAGCTCGGACAATAGTGCTTTATTATCTCCATTGAACTTGCAAAGTATTCTCTCTATTTGCTCTTGATATAGTCGTCTTTCACCAGAAGTTTATTTGGCCCGTCCTTTGATGCATTTGACTTGACTAAAATCTCTCGTCTTTCTCTCGCGAAGTTTGACAATCTTATAGATGTCCTTTTCGCTTTCCTTCGTACAAAACTTATGATATAAATCCTCATAAGCTCGACCCCTTGCTTCACTCACAACTTTATTTGCGTCATTTTGGCCATTTTGTACTTCTGTACGTTGTCTTCACTCTTGTCATGATGCAAACACTTGTAACAGTTCTTCTCTTTGATAGATTTTTGCACATTCTCGTTCCACCACCGAGTGTCTTTAGCTTCACGTCTATTTTCCTTAGTCACTCCGAAGACCTCTGTAGCTACCTTTCGAATGTGAGTTGTCATATTCTTCCACATGTTATTAGCATCGTAATCATCTTCATTCGAGGTTTCTTCTTCAATCATCATGTCCTTAAAGACCTGTTTGGCACATCCATTAAGTTTTCACCATCTCGTCCTCGATATTTTGGTACCTTTGTCTTGTCGAATTCTTATTCGAAAGCGAAAATCCAAAACCACAAGCTTGTGTTGTTGGACGACACACTCTCTGATATAACCTTACAATCTACGCAAGCTTGTTTGTCCTCTTTTCTAATAAGAATAAAATCGATCGGACTCGAGTGTTGGTCATTACTGAAGGTAACTAAATGAGATTGTCTTTTTAAAGGTGTTAGCTATCATGAGGTCATATACAACAGCGAAGCTCAAGATATTCTCTCCTTCTTGATTTCTATCACCATATCCAAATCTCCTGTGCACTCCTTAAAAAACTCCACTAGTTATACCAACATGACCGTTGAAGTCTTCTCCCATTAAAATGTTTCTCACTGCTAGGCATACCTCCAAACATCTCTTCTAGATCATTACTTCTTGACGTTCTCGCACAGACCTACTTGTGGGGCATACATACTAACGATGTTTAAAACTAAATCGCTAACGACCAACTTGACTAGGATAATTCGATCTTCTTGTCTCCTAACATCGACAACTCTGTTCTTGAGGCTCTGCTCAATTAAGATGTTTACTCCATTCCTGTATCGTTCTTTTCCTGTATACCATAGCTTAAAACCAGTATTCTCCACCTCCTTCGTCTTCTGACTCGTCCATTTAGTCTCTTGAACGCATAGGATATTTACACGTCCTCCTAATTCTATTATCAACTAACTCTCGTAGCTTATCCATTAAGGATCCTACATGTCAACTATCCAGATGAATTCTATTCTCCTCGGCCAGCTTCCTTATCCCTCGCACTCGTCAAGTAAAATGCGAAGATCCTTGCTCATTTGTTACTACATTCAGGCGGCGATGTAGCACATCACCAAGGTAGTGAGAACCAACCCTTGCACATTTAATACTATACTCGAGTTCCGATATGGCGCGTCACTAAAAGAGTTATGCCCCAACGATAGTGTATTGGGTTTCATTTCCATGGAAATGTCTAGAATTTTACGTTGGCTCGCCAGGCCAATCACAACCCTCCTTTTCGAGCTTGGGACTGACTATGTTGAAAACAACAAACACGAGTTTCTTTTACCTTCGTTATTATATAATATATATTCATCGCTGGTAAAATGAAGAAGTGAGGGGGAAGTTTGAGGCCTCTGGAAATTCATAAAAACTAGGACAGATAGGTGTTAGTTATATATTAATGCATTGTTATTCCCTTTGTTGTGTTTCAAGACTAGTGTCATTCTTGAGGTCACGTAACAGTTGTAATATTCTTGCAATAAAAAATAATAAAATTAAAGTGTGAGATGGTACCAGCAGCTGCAGCAGCCCGAGGCCAAATAGTCTGTTGGACATTAGACGTATCAGCTGTTTCACCCCACATGCAAACCTCTCCCCCCAGCACCAGTTTGTAATGATCTGTGTTGTTTATTCCTTCTAATGGCTCGCTTGTGTAGAATTTTTCCCATGGTACATCAAGATGGTCAAGGTACCACACCCCTTGGTTACTCACAATGCACTTAAATCCTTTCTCTACTGCTTTTGGACAGACTCCAGGACCCAACCTGCATTCACCAGTAGGACAAACATAAATAGTTGTTTGGTTATCTATTAACTTTAACTTTATACATACTTCTATAAAGCAATCATTTCAATAAGGTATCATGCACTTGATGCTGGTGTAGGTCTGGAGTTTTGTTAGAACTAGCTCATGCAGACTATCACTGAAGGGTAGGTATGAGATCCCAAGGAAAAGACATGTATGGAACCAACCAGGGTGAACAGATAAAAAGTAATAAACAGATATTCATGTTGGTACAAGATTGATACTGATTCAGAACTAGCTGCACATGGAAGTGCAGGATCTGAATAGCAAAGCAGCAAGGTCCAGTAACGCATTTCTCAGGTTACAACTTAGTAGAGGGTGCAGAAAAGGCATCATGGCATTTTATTTGGTATAATGGTAAAATATATATTCTGTTCATTCTGTAAGCTATTCATGCTCATTTCAAATGATCTTCTAACTAGCTGAGTTCCTTTTTAGGTTTCTTCGCTCTCTTCTATATGATATTTTTGCTAGATTTTACAATTTCGTTTGAAATTTAAGAATCTACTCTCTGTTACTAAAAGATATGAAAAATTAAATCAAGGGTCAATAGTCAATAGTCAATTTCACAAAAGAAAAGAAAAATATAAGCCACGTGCTACAATTAGATACTCATTTAAAGAAAAACATACCAGTTATGTACCACTGTTAGAGGATTGAGGTTCTCTTTAAAGTTGTCAAAGGTTTCTTCCCTGCAATACCATAACATGAATAAAATTAAGGCTCCCAGAAGTAGTTAATCAGTTTTTATTTTAATCAGTTATCAGTAAAGATAATAGTCTACCAATTGACAGGGATCCAGTTAAGGTCGATAGCAATTTGTTGAGCCTTCAACACAAAGTACTGATAAGCACCTTTTGTAGTCAGGTTATGTTCAGTAAGCCTGTTTCATGAGAAAAAAAAAATAGTGTATGTCCAATGTTAGACATTCTTAAGAAATTATGTGAATGTAATTTCAGAATAGTTCCGTAATAATAATAATATACCACTCCTTCACATGTGCTGTCTTGCTCCAGCAATCTAAAAGGCAGAATAAATAAATAAAAAAATTATCAGTAATTATGCTAGTAAAGTAGTAAGCAATTTCATAGAATTAAAGTTGAAGAAAAATACTGTATGAGAGTCAGAAAATTGACGGTCAAATGAATGTACACAGAAAACGGCACTTCTCAATATTTGAAAATGACAAAACTAGATGCAGTAAACAAGCCTGATTTAAGTTTCTTCAATTATGGCATCCAGGTGAAATCTACAACTGTCAGTGACATTAATAGAGTTGAATCCACTAAACTGCCATGCTTTTTACTCTTTGTTATCTATTCCTTTTATTAAGTCCAACAACTTTAAACTTTTTGTAATTTCTTTCATTAAAACTGCTTATTAGGGACTTTATTGAGGTTCCGAGTTCAACCAATGAGGGCTTAAACCTCAAGGTATAGTCATCTATGATAAAGCATATATTCAAGACCAACAACACATGATATCTTTTGATGACCACAAGTGCAGTACATAAGCAAGAAAAACAAGATATAAGCTGACCTGTGTTGACTTCATCACCACCCAAGTGAAACATTGCGAAGGGGAATATTTTTCTCATATCTGAAATTTCACAAGGGTATTCACATCATGTTTAACAGTCATAAGAAAAAATTGAATGAAACCGGTGTTTTTGCAGGTGTGTGCATGCGCACGTGTGTGTGTGTGAGAGAGAGAGAGAGAGAGAGAGAGAGAGAGACCGGACAGAATGGAAGAAATAACTTCAAAAGTGAAATCTTTGGTAACATCTAGTGGCTCTGTACAATTCTCAGAAGGCCACAAATCAGGGTATCCAACTCCCCTGTGAAAGGAATACATAATGCTTTATTGAAATCACTCCAGGAACAACAAGATTTTTGTAAAAAACAATTTCCAGTATATTATTTTTCTTCCTTTTTTTTCTTCTAAAGCAATACAAAATAGTCACATTTCTAACTAAGGTTCTTATTCCTCAGCCCCTAATGACATAACGGAACAGGTGTATGGTACTAGATATTACAGTTCTATCCTCTAGTTCTAAGTTCTAGTTATGTTGTGGTAAGAAAGAATTTAACACAATTGGCAATCTGGTCATATTTTGTTAATTGCATTTCCACTGTAGGATGGCTAGTGGAAATGAACCAAGGATTCAAGGTGCGATGTGCAAGAGAGATATTGATCTTAACACAACACAAGTAGAAATTAGGTGTAATTGTAGATAAACCATTTATACAACTCAAAATGCTCAAACACAATTAACCAACTGACATCTTACCATGACTCAGCATGACCCGGCACATCAACTTCTGCCATAACGTGAATACCTGAAACATAAAACAAACCAAAAAGCAGCATGATTATATACATGCACCTGACTGATGGAGAAAAGTTATGGTTATGGAATTAGATATGAGACTTGTGAGCTTTCTCCCTTATTTATATAACAGAAAGAAAAAAATATGTTCATTAGGCGATTACCCGAACTCCTCCAATCTATGTATGGGGAACTACTACTATATCAAAAATGTCGGTGTTTAGACATATAACATAATTCTTAACAAATACTAATAACAAGAAATATAATCATAGTTAACAATTGTACCTCTTTTCTTGGCAAAGCTTTTCACCATAAGCATTCAATGAAAATAGAACACCAGTAGCAAAAACAAAGATGATGTCAATGAATGAAAAAAAAAAAAAAGATTTGGAGAAGAAATAAACAAACTCCATTAATTCAATAAATGAGCTTACTCAACAATGTCATATGCATCTTCAACTGTATATCTCTCCTGCTTCGTGTATGAGCCTTTCCACAATTTGGGATATGATGGCACCTCCAAAGGGAATGCCTGTTCGTCTATTATATGCCAGTGAAGAACATTCTACTGGACACATGTCACCAATTTAGGGTTCAAATCCAAGGATTTCTATCGAAACCAATTCAGAAAGTCTAGTGGTTCAACACCTGGTCAATATTGCCCCACAATCTGAAATCACAATACTTGGTGTAATCATTCTTACCAGTTTGGTGTATGACATTGCTTCAATCACTTTCTTAATCACATTTACAGGAAGATAATGCCTTGAGGTATCTGAAATGAAGCCAGCATATATGAACTATTATATCAGTCTCACAAGAATTTCTTATAAAAAGTTGCAGTTAATTTTACTTGTACTACTGAAAAAATTGGACTTGTCATGTATAACATGGAGGTTTTATCTTTTTTGAAGTGTCAACAGGCAACAGCTGTTCATATAGCAACAAAAACTTGGAGGGTAACTTGAAAGTTTTTAATTACACTGGAATCATAGAGTGTGAAGATTATACATTTATACTCTACTAGACTACTATACATAAATCAGGATATACTGGCTGCCGTCTATATTAAGTGTTTAAGAGGAGAGTATGAGTTGTATTATCCAATGTCTTTGCATTTCTGAGGATGCAAATTACATTTCTATGTTCGTGAAGGCATGCACTAAATTATCCGAAAGAGAAGTTGAAAAAGCACATACCAAGAAGCAATCCACGAAACGGAAAGCGTGGTTCATCTTGTATGTACCATGGAGCATTATATACTTCGACAACTTTAGTGTCATAATTAAAAACACACAATTGACTGAATGTCTGGAATAATTCAAATCATAAAATTAGGTCGTAAGATGGATAAAAATATAAAAAAGTTTAACTATTTAACAATTGAGTTACATAAAGGGTTCTGAAGTAGAATCTGAATGCATACCTCCAGTCCACGAATCGCCCCATACACAGTATTTGCCTGAAATTTAGGGAAATTTAACATACAATCAATTAAGGATTTGAAGTAGGAAAATGGAAACTAATACAGGTTCTTCATATTGAATAATCTCTGGAAACTGCGTGCAGAAGCACACGGAATGAAATCCGCTGTTTTCCATTTTCCTGTTATTCCTTCAATCTGGACCAATTTAAAGAATATACCTCAATAGTAGCGCCACCAACAATAGATCCACTCTGCTTTCTACTCAAATAAATCGTATAGCTCTCATCGACTCCCAATTGTAGCTGAAAAGTATAATTCAAGTAAGAAGCAAGTTAAAGTATCAGAAAACAAAACAAATTGACTGATTCAGCACACTAGCCTAAAGAACTAATTTACTCGAGTCCAGCATTGTCGATTCAAAATTATTCGAAATCGAATCAGCTCGTACCGTCTCATTATCAGAAGCAACGAGCACAGTCAACGTGCTGACGTCATACTCCGAATTGAACCCCGCATGAGCCCAGGATTTGAAGATCAGATCTCGATACCTCTCAAAAGCCTCTTGCACTATACTGGAATTGTCGCCTACTCCCTGTAAGCTGAGAGTGAGATCAGGGGAAACCGAGAGGGTCTGGTCACCATTGGTGAAGTGCTTGGGCAGTGGCCAGAGGTACACAATTGAGGTGTCAGAGTGGGAAGTCGAATTGCGAGTATCTGTGATTCGGCGTCCATGAGAGGTGGAAGCGAGGAGGGAGAAGAGGAAGAGAAGGGTAGGGATGGCAATTGACAATTTGGTTGGGGGCATTTTCGGGAAGGAGAGAGATGGTCGGATTGATCTCGGAAAGAGGGATCAGGGAGGAGAGGAGATAACTTGGACAAATCCGGGGCAGTGCGTCGTCAGTTGTCACGGTCGGTTTATATACACGGTCGGTTTTTATATAAATAGAGTAGACCTGACCGCCTGACCGCCTGACCGCCTGACCGGACATGCGGACAATTATTGATTGCATCAGAGTTCCGCATACCACGCTCCACTCGTTGAGCTAGAGAGTCACTGAGTCAGTGTCAGATATGACAATCTGCACTTGCAGACAAAATTTCTAAAGAGAGGGAGAAAGAGATGAAGATGTGCAATTGCTACTTATTAGGCCTTAGCCTCTTTTAGGATAAATAAAAACAGGTTTTCTTGGTTAGCATGATGTCATGGGGAAGGGAAGTTGAAACAGGAGAGAATGTAATTGAAATGAAGGTTGCCAAAATATTCCATATGCTAGTTTGGTGATCTTGTCCCTTTCATTGCACTTTAATTTGGGAGGAGCAGGAAATAAGAGGTTACACCTCTATTTGTCTAGTTGATGAAGTCTTCTTCTCTTTTGCTCCATTCCTTCTTTTCCATTACCTCTATGGCTCTATCCAAGCAGGCAAGATGTACTTTTTAGACAAAATTGGGAGTAAGGCCTCCCAACTTTTCATAAAGGGTCATGAGCTTAATTTTGAACATGCGACCTTCTTAGATATTACTAATTAATATTGTCGGCAAGTTTTTCAATGACATAAAAAAAACTAGATAAATATTTTTGAAAGCAAATATTTGTTAGATTAATACTACAGTCAAATATTTGTTATCATGCATTTATTAAAATAAATACTGTTTGCATTTATCTTATCATAAATATCATTATCGTTAGGATGATATGCATGCGAGTAGGAAACTTATCTATTTTTTTATCGCTAATAATGGCTTCAAATTTGTAATAGCATGAAAAAATTAGTAGTCGAATTAATACTCATAATAAACAAATGATATATCAAAAACTATGTATTTTTTTTCTTTTTTCGCTATATTTTTGTTTCAGAAGTGAAGTATGTCCACATGTTTCATTAAAATATATCCTAATCTTACAAACTTTAACTAACCAAAGATCTAAAATAATTATAATTCCTAATCAAATACTACCTTAATAGTTTGTCCTAGTCCAAATTGAAGCAACCTAATTAACAATCTAGTCTATTACAAAACGAGTCAGAAATACTACAAGTTTTGACAGCAAAAATATTTAACCAAATAACATTATAAAAAATGTTTCCAAAACACTAAAAACTAAAGTTTTCTTATGAAGAGAGTCATCTTTTATGGGCTCCGATTGGGATTGAAAGGGAAAGGAGAAAGACCTTCTCATCGGGCGAAATTTTCATGCTCGTAAGATAAACTTTCTTCTTGAATATCATCTCAGAGTCTGAAACCTCTTCATCTTCAATTTCATTAAGATTTCATCCTGAATAATTTGAACTTGGCTCTGCCTTGCCTCTGATCCCAGAGAAAAAAAAAATATGTAAAGATATCTATTTTAAAAGAAGAATTTTTGAACTATCTAATAAAATCTCTTAAGTAATTAAAATATTATTAAAATAGGTAAACACATTAGTTACATCTAATACATCTTGTGGTAATACTAAAGTTAGTTTAGAAACAAATCTTCCTTAAAATTTTTGTATCAGAAACTAGCTAATCTAATTATATTTAATTCTAAAGAGTGGAAAGTCTTGAATTTTCTATTTCTAAAACAAATATTATTTCATTTTATTCAAATAGTCTATAACACAACTCCTTTAATAATTTATATAATTACATTTTTTTTGCTATGTTAATAAGATAACTACGGTCTATTTGATGTTAGCTCATAATCTCAGATAAGTTTTGTGTGTTGTGCTATAACTCTTTTAGAAGAAGAAGAAGAAGCAGCAGTTTTTTTTGTCTATTTTGGACTCTTATATAAAGTTCAGAACTAGATTTTAGGGTTTGTAAAACCCGTCATTTTTGATAATTTTATTAATAAATAATTATCTTGTTAATTATAAAATTCATCATTAAGTAAAATATTAATCCTAATCTAACTTAGAAAAATATCTATAATATAAAACTTTTTAATTGATAAATTACAAATTTTCGAAGGATAAGGAAGAAAATTTAATTAATAAGTCCCCGCCTATTAAGAAGTATGAAATTTAAAAGTACCATAAAGTACCTATAAGCTAAGACAAAATCATAACTGAATAAATTTAAAATATACAATGAAATATATAAATTAATCCTAATAGTAAGTCTACACGAATGACATGAGGGTGATTTAAAAATAAATAACAATGCTTATGCATAACAAAAGTGTTACTAATTAATTTAGAAAGTCTATGAACCTTGAAACGAGTCAAAGTAACTCTTTTATTTCTAAACACAACTTGCAACACGATTAGCCACTCAAACCGTATACCATAAGCTCCAAAATTCCTTACAAACCATCGGACCAAGCAAACCATATCTAGCGAGTCATTGGAGGATGAGAATTTCCTCTGCAACAAGTTACCCCGCCTATGGCCGCACCACTAGTGTTGTAGAAGCACTCAAACCCCACTAATTCCTCCATAAATGTGCATGTGACCTTCACCATTTGTGTGGTGGGTGAAGTGACCCGTTCGGACCTGGATGGACTAAATAGCATGAGGACATGCGTTGGGGTCGCCATAGAAGATCATGAGAGGGATGACAACATCTCCACTTTCTTCTTTCTTCTTTCTCTCTTCCCGTGAGGCCGTGACTACCATCCCACTCTCTTACTCCCTAATTTTTCCCATACAATCAAATTACACTCTATCTTTCCTTTCTCTCTTCCTTCCTTTTCTTTTCTCTTTTCTCTCCTTCCCGTGACCTCCATGCCATCTCTCCTCTCAACCTCTCTATTTCCTTTCCCACTTGTGACAGAAACCAAAAGAGAAGAAAAAAAAAAATGGATTCCACCTTGTTGGCGTCGCCAGCCACTAGGCCGACGCGGCTCCTCCTACGCGAGTCCCCCTCGAGCTCTCCGTTCGGCTCACTCCTCGGAGCTCCGCCCCTCTCCGACGCGATAGAGTTCGTCACTCGGCTTCCCTGCACGAGGCAGACGTCTGTGCGTGTGCGCCTCCCTCTCTCCGCGCACACACGCACTCCTTGCACTCTCCACCGACCTTCCCTCTCTCTCCTGCTGGATTCGAATCGAAGAAGAAGAAAACGGGGGTTTTGCCCCACCTCGTGGCTGCCTTGAACTTTTCCCGGCTGACCCAAGCATTTCCCCGCGGGATCGAGTTATTTTCCGCTGTCATGAGCTCTTCCCCGCTGATCCGACACCACTGGACGGTCATCGCTGTCGAGCCGCTACCATCGTTGCACCTCTCTCGTTTCTGGTACGTGCTTGTTGCCCTTTAAACAAAGTCTCGGTTAGGCATCGAAGCTTCGTGTCTTGCTGTAAAATGGTACAAATGTTGTAATACAATGTAAATAACAAAATAAAACTCAGAAATTTCTTGTACCACTTTGTACCAGCAAGTTCTCCATGCTGGTACGGGTCTGGCATTGGTCCAGATGCGATTTCAGCAAAAATCGGGGACTAAACAGCAAGATTTTGGATTCTGACAGCCTCCAGGGGCGTTTTTATAAAGAAATTGGTTTCTGTAAAAATTCTGGGGGTATTTCTGTGAATGTTTTTGAAAACTGGGTCCTTTAGGGGCATATTTAAGAATTAAAATTAAGTTTCCTTAAAACTGGGTCCTCTCCAGGGACTAATTTGTAATAAAAATTAAAACTGTTTCGAAAACAGTCCCTGAGCAGGGACTGTTTTGCGACAACATTGCAAAAGTTGGAAAAAGAACCTATTTAAATGGAAATTACATGAAAACGATCGTAATAAAATGCCGAAAACTATGGGATCAATTTGGTAACAATAGAAATAGGTTAAATAAGCATTTTAATAGTCAAATAGATTTTTAGTGAAATAAATATACAAATAAATATATAAATATATATATACATATATATATATACACATTTGTTGTTACATAGAAAAGTAACCATTAGGACTAAGGAGGATAATATTCAAACCGAATTAAATATAATTATACATTACTACAATAATTATTGTCTATTATCATGTATTTGTATGATTATTTATTAAATCCTACCTTAATCAACTAGAATCTCAACTAATTTCATAAAAATAAATAATGTAAATATAAATACATAAGATCTTATACTTGAAATATAAACTAGTAACTGAATATGACAATACGATTTTCATTAAACAGACTTGACGAATATTTAAGCTAAAGAAAGA
Source organism: Eleocharis quinqueflora (assembly GCA_964058865.1). Taxonomy (NCBI): domain Eukaryota; kingdom Viridiplantae; phylum Streptophyta; class Magnoliopsida; order Poales; family Cyperaceae; genus Eleocharis; species Eleocharis quinqueflora. The sequence continues at coordinate 26,161 of CAXKVX010002270.1, forward strand.
ATATGCATCTATATTCGTGTAAACTTTGCAAATTCCTCTAGGTAATGTCGCGTCAATAAAATACTAAGACATAATTGACGTTAAAGTACCTTCATAAAGATTAACACAACTTGGTCAGACTAAACATAATTTTTAATATATGAAATTGAATACTTAATTAATGAACTATACTTATATAGGATTAAACATAATGCTTAATTAAACTCCTTATAACATGCAACTACCAAATAGCGAGTTATTAATATTGTATTTATTATTAATCATAAACAGTGTTATTATATGATAATGGTCATTGTCATCTATATGAATAATCTTACTCAATTTAAAATATAATTTAATACACGTGATATAATTCACCCTTTCCAAAAGAATTAACACAACCAAACATAAACTAAAAATTTACCAACTTGTGTTTATATATATTATTCTATACTATATTTAGCACAAACAAATATAACAAATAAATATACGACATAGTTATATGGTAGAATAATTGGTTAGGTACGACATCGTATGTGACATATTGATATTTGACTTACAATTATATGCGACGATTAAATTAATTAAATATTATAATAACACGACTAATTAATTTTAAAAACACATTTAAATATATTGTATATGTGTATTAATAAATATCGCACATCACCGACAGAATTGGACTAAGTATAATTATATGTATAATAATATATATTGATCAATTTTTCTATATCACAATGTATTACCCAATTAATTACGTACGATACACATACGTTAATGTGACTAAGTAATAATATAAACATAAATGTATATATTGATCAATTTCTCTATAAACACATACATAATATAAATACACATATTAGTTAATATCTAATTAACTATTTTCCTTTCCTCTTTTCTTAGTTTAATAATAAAAGTGCACAACTAAAAGTGGTTGAATTTATAACATGCTTGCTTCGTGCTATTTCTCTAGTTTTCTATAGGATATCGTCTTAACGACATAGTTAAATCAGAACATTAGCAAACACATAATTTAAGATATCACTTATATAAATAAATTAAAATTGAGCACTGAATAAAGAAATAGAAAATTATAAGAATAGGATTCTCACACTCTCTGTGCAGACAGGACACTGCACAGAGATCTGACTAAGTAAACATGATAATGACATTATATTAGGAGCATCAAGGACGTCTCAACGTTTAGATTTTATCTATATGATTTCATAAGTTAAAGAATGTTACAACACACTAGACTGATAAAATCCTAACGCCAAATAGGAAGACAAGGTGACTCTTGACCATGTGGGCGCTGACAGAGTCGATGACATTGCAGAGATTCTCCAAATAAACGCCTAGATATCAACGCCGCACTTCTTCGTTAACAGGTGTGGATTTCTGGGGATTATATTCCTTTCTCTTTTAATAGGACCTACCAGACTTACCCTAACGGAATTGCGGTACCAAACTACCAACATTAATTAATCAGGCCCGTAGACTTGAACTGCCATACTTACATGCTGGTATTTGTACCATTATTTGAGACCAACCTGCATTGCATGTCACCTGCATTCATATTGCACGTAAGATCCGATATACGGATCGTATAGGCTATTAGACTACTTATAGGTAGATGCGTATAAGTATTATATATCTATACTCGTCGGGAGTGTTGAGAGTCGGGCCGGTGAGTTTTAGATTTGGATGTAGTCTGAGGGCATCGTGGAGGGAGTATGTGTCATGGTGTCTGACATAGCCCAGGGGATATTCTCAACGGGATGTCCTTAAGGACATTCGACTAATCCTCACCAACGATGATCATCACTTGATGACTTGTAGTGCCAGTTAGAGAGTTTTATTCTCAAAATCCTTATTATCTAGTATTATAATAAATCATCTTTGAGTGATTAAGGTTCGGTTTCTCAGTTTAGAGTATGCGTGTCATATGTGAAGTATTGGAGC
>CAXKVX010002271.1:0-86708 GCA_964058865.1 Eleocharis quinqueflora
CGGACACAACTAAATTTGAGCACAGAGCTTGAGATCAAGTTCGAACAAAAATACACTAATATCTACTAAAATATCATTAAACGACTATTTTTCATTACAAAAATAACAAAAAATACATTAAATATTGCGTTTTTCTACTCTCGACCACTATTTGCAGTTTTTCTTTTATTTTCTTTTTGCCATCTAAAATAATTTCTGCTCTTTTTTGTTTGTCAATCATGATCTCAAATTGTTCTCTTACTAGTATTAGATAGAAGAGGTTATTCGAGTTGTTATCATTTCAACACAATAATTGTTTTCAGTTGCTTTTACTTTGGTTTTGAGTTATAAATTAATTTTTAAATATGAATGCATCTTCTCTTTTGTATAAGATACCATTCATATCGGGTAAAAGAAAAAGGTACTGCTGTAAATAATTGTACCAGTCAGAGCAGATGGTACATAGTGGTACCTTAACTGATTGATTCTAATTTAAACCTGATCTGTATTTACTTTGGATTAATATATATCTGTTTTCAGTGTTTTAAAATAAATTTGCCGAATTTTTAAATAAGTTGATCGATCTTTTATATGAATAAAAATGTGTAGACACGCACCAAATTGACTTTCATTTTATTAATAATAATTTTTAATAATGACTTTCGCATTTTTAAGAGCCAATAAAAATTGTGGTCATTTAATAGGAATACGCACATAGCACTGTATAATTCTTTGTTTCTTATCAACTAAACAACCAGAAACAATTTGCCGCTTTCTTTTCTATATAAGCAAACACAATAAAAATATATGGCAAATTCTTGCTATGATCAAAATTAACTTGATTTTACTACTATCGATGCAAAATTGATGATGATCAACGAATACAATTAATTTGAGTTTAATTTTTTTTGTCCATAGAAGACTCACTCAAAATATATTATTTTTCCGTCTGATTTTTCTTTTCTTCAAAATTCTCTTTCAAATCCTGGCCGATAATAAATTTAATATACACATAATATTTTATTAAAATGTTGGAAATAGAGGATATTTTCAATGAAATTTTATTAAAGAATGATATTTCAATTGACCTCAATTACGAATTTACTACAATTTAATGAATATTCCCTGAAATATTAAGATAGATGGCTCTAATCATGAAACTACATCAGCAATAATGCTAACAGAAGTGTGAACAAGATGCGTAAAGTTTAAGCCAGATTTAATGTGTTGTTTATTATGTACTATATCCTCAATTTGGCTACAAAAGATATGATTGTTAAAAAATAAAGGATTTTTGAGAAAAATAAATTTGTATTTTTTTATTCCGTCTTAAAAACAATAATGTGATGACTGCAGAAGTCGGCTCCTTTTTCTTCATTTATTTATTTTTCTTTATGAGAGGGGACCTAAAGAAAAAGAAACAAAAAAGTAGGGAGAAAGGTGATTTTTCTAAATATTTCCTGATAAAATTATACACACAATACTCTGAAAAAGTGGGAAAATTAGCAATCAATCATTTTCACACACACACAACGGCACAAACAACTCTATCTCCGTCTCTCTTTCCATACCTATACTTATCTTTTACACATAGGCATGCCATCAACAACAGCTCAAAACTAAGCATTTTAACTAGTTTTTTTTTTTAATATTTGCACTAGTGTTTTGGGGGACACTGATAGCACTTAGTGAACAACCCAAATGTGGTGATTTGGCGGATGAAATTGGTCATGCTAGCCCAGCCACCGAATCCGAATCCAACAATAAAAACCCATACAACCACAAAGAAATTGATTGCGTAATGTCCAACCCATCCTCCTAGAATCGACAGTGGCTTCTCCACAGCATTCTGCAATATTATCAAAGGAGAATGTATGAGGAAAAATATAGAAGTTGTAGTTCTGAAAACTCAAACAGGAATGTATCATGTATGTATCCTTGGCTAGACAAATTTAGTTTATATAGCAATCAGACGTACAGCAATTGATTATGTAATGTTATAATCAACAATTGTTAAAACTAAAATGACAGTATTTGAAGTTTATGATTAATTCTTGTAAATGCTAGATGAGGAATATGATAAGTTTATGATTAATTGACCTCTCTGGCAGGAGCAGAGGCAAAGGTAACCATGTGAGCAGCAGCAGGAATTATGTACACAGTGAAGCTCACAAGCAGAGATCCAACGGTGGAATTAATTGGGCCGAAGAAAGGAAATACGATAGCCAGAAACCAAATGGGTATCACCACTGGAAGCCGCACAAGAGCCCGCTTGAAAATACTTTTAGTCTCGTGCATGCCGATCGCTTTCTCCCACACAAAGTAGAGAGGAGTGCATGCAAACCCAAATGTTATGAACTGCATTGTTACGACAAATTTAGTTATGTTCTAGAAACCTAAACCTTGGCAAGTTTTAACTTCTAATTTTGTAGCAATATCTACTGCATAGTGAAGAAATTGCAAAAGAATTACCTTTTCTCTTTTTGTTCACAAGAAAGTACTAGTGTTTTGCAAAATTGAAAGATAAGTTTATACTTAGTTATCTTTTCATGTTAACATAATCATATATAGCAAACATAAAAAGTATATTAACCCTCGAAAAATATAGATGATCGATTTTATTCCAACTAATTAAGGCCATCTCTTTCTTTTTTGACAATAGGCAAGGCCTAAGGCCATCTCTTTCAATTGGCATCGTAAACTTTGTTAACCTATCAGCACAGTTGTAATGTTGATCTAAGTACGAATGTCCTTTTCGAAACAAGGGGATCGAGGAGTACGCTTGTGTGATAACAAAGGATCTTTTTATTTATTATTAGTTTATTTGAAAATTGGTGTTATTATGGTATTACTAATTTATAACAATACCTGGTGGATTAACATTAGGATAACAGCAGTATCTCTGAAACCGGTACGTGGGAGGAGGGAGAAGGCATTGGAGTGAGTGAGAAGCATGTCTCCAAAGGCCCAATACATGGCCGACGCTGACGGCAGTGTGAGTGTCAGCACATATGCCGTTGCAAACAAGTAAATTAGCTTAAACTTTTGCGGCTTCCACATGGCATGCATTATCTCCCTACATTAATATTTCTCATGTTAACATGTAGGTTGGAAGTTTATGCATTTGTCTTTACATGTGTCTTTTGTTTATTTTAGTAAACAAGGTAGCTAGAAAGCTGTCTTTACTAATGACACAATTATGAGGACACTATCAACCAGTAGAAAATTATATTATCTCATGTTAACACTTAACATGTAGGTTGGACGTTAATGTATATTTTTTCATTGTGTTCCCTATCTATTTTAGTGAAAAAGGTCTCCAGAGGCTTGTTTTTACTATGTCATAATATGAAGACAATATCAGGAAATTGTGTACCTGCAGATCTTACAACCAGGTGCATGAACATCTAAAAGAAGTTATATACTTATATAGATCATCATTAAGAAAATGAGAGAGAGAGAGGGGGGGGGGGCAGATGGGGATTAAATAAAATACATACACAGTGACAGCATGGCCTCCAAAAGTGTAGAGGATGTTGGTAGATCCCGTGAAGTACAACACCATCTTGGTCGGCCCAGAGTGCTGCACCCCTTCGACCTTTTCAATTTTTATATATAAAAGATTTAATAGCAGAAAACAAACAGAGTAGGTAGGTAACAACTAATTAATAAATAACATGTTAATTAAATCTGTCAGTTTTGACGATAATATACCTGGCCATGAAGAAGAGCAGCAATGGTGAGGTACCAGGCAGTGAAGGAGGTCATGAGGAGGCCAAGGAAAGACCAGATTCTATAATTATGGAACGAAGGAATGAACACCGTTGTGGCACAGCATGCCCCAAAAATGTATGTCCATGTCCTCTTATCTAGCTTGTCATTTATGTAGTATATGTTGCTGCACATTATAACATGGTATTCGTGAATTCACAATAGAGCTGTAATCTGATCAATGGAGACACTTTATAATTTATACACATATTGGGTCAGTTTATTGGCGCCTTTGATCTAGTATATTTTATAATTTTAGAGCATTAGCTAGTTAATGATGTTAATCAATATTACGAGTACTTTGTGAGATTGAACTCTACCGAGTACTTTGTGAATTGAACTCTACTGCGTAAGAGATTTGTTTAATCACCTTGCGCAAGCTATCAATTGAATGACAGATCCAAACAGAAGAAAAGTGCAGTTGAAAAGTAGACCAATGTTCCTCCAATGTTTTCCCAATAGTCCATCCAGTACTTCAAACCACTGATGTAGAAAGTAAACATATATATATAAAAAAAAAACTGTTAAACCAACTAATATAGAAGGATAACTCTTCTTCTTTTTGACTTATTTCTTTACTTTCTCCCTTTTGCCTTTTTATCCAAAGAATGTCAATTATCCAAAAGAAAGAATCCAGGGGTCTCTTTTCTCATGTGGAACTTAGCTTTCTTCTAAAGTTGGAATAGATGAAAGCAATATGCATCTGCAAATCTATACTAGATTATAGAAAAAGATACATGCTATGTATCATTCTGCATTGTACAATGCAGTGGAAGTTCCTGTAGCCATTAATTCACATTGATTCATCTAAATTTTTATGACGCAAGGCCTCTCATTAAAGTCATCACAGGTATAAATTGGACAGCCTAACAAATTAAAGAAGAAAAAACAATTCTAAAAACTATGTGAAATGATGAATACTCTGTTTTTTTTCTACTCCATATAGTGCAAGGAAAATGTTTTAGCAAGTATGATTGACCAACTGCAAACCAGAAATCCTTCAAGAAATCACATGCAAATTCAAATAACAGAGATCTGCACCGAAACCGACCTGGATGACATGATTTCTGAAATCAACCTTCTCCCGCTCCTTCCTTGTCCGATATTCCACGTAAAGCACACTAATAAGGTACGCGGTCCAGCTCCCCATGATTCCATAAAACAGCTGGAACAAAATCCCCGACGCCATTCCCAGCTGCGAGAATGAGTACGGCAGCGTCAGAAGCACTTGTGCCACCTGTATTAATTCACCACACCACATCATCAGATCACACACATGCACATGTACATACAGACGTGTTAAAGGCTGGATGTCTGAAAAGCATAAATATATGGCTTAACACTAAGATATGTATTATCATGTATGATTAATTGTACCTGATTAGAAGCACAACTGAACCATGCATCATAAACCGAGCCACCTTGCCAGAAGTACTTGGAGATCTTGCTCTGGGACTTGCCTTTCTGCTCTCCTTCTCTCTCCATCTCCATATAGTTTCCCGCCACTATCGTCTCTACCTTTTCTGACGCCATGTTTTCTCACCAAGGAGTGTTTTCTCTCTTGCTGTCTCTCTGAAATTCGAATAGTTATCCTCTTCTCTCTCTCTAGGAAAGAGTTTTTATGGACAGAGAAGAGAGAAGGGGCAGCACACGACTACACGAGCGGCATGCCCACCCAAGGCTTTTAGGGAAAGAAGCTCCATGTACAATGGTCCCATTCTTCGAATCTTTGTATATGTCCTTTATATCGTCACAAATTCCTTGATTTTATATATTATTCTACTCCAATTTATCTTAAAATATACGTATTCGTGAATATTGCCAGATGCTGGCTGCTGAAATCGCTGTTAACGAGCGAGCATTTCGTCGAACAGCTGTTGTGCATCCAGTGTACAGCTACAGCACGGTTACTGGACCATCCCTTGCTCTTTCTCTATCTCCGTCCTTCTCTCTCTCTTTCCCTCTTTATCATTCTCTCTCTATAGATGGGATGAATGATTGCAATTTGCAAATGGAGCTCGGAGACTGGTGCTTTGCATGATCACGGCGCACGTGTGACAACTTGTGTAGTGTGTACCTCCTTTTAGAGGGGACAACAAAGTGTTAACGGTTTAACACCTACTATTCGAAGAATTAATTAAAGAAGCGGATATGATTAGTATGTTTGGAAAGCAAATTTGGATGTTCAGTGGCAGCTTGCTTGGTGTGGAATGCAGATATTCTACTTGTGCCTATTGTCATGAATTCATGAATTTCTTGAAGGAAAATGTTCCGCCGATGTCAAGTTCGATTTCATTATCGATTTTTACTGGACGCGTCCAGTTAAGTTTCGATGAAAATTTATTTTACTTATGATGCATGTTATTTTCGTTATTATGCATCTAATAACATGCATAACAGTTAAAACACTTAAGATTTATATGTTAAGTTCATTTCTACTTATGATTTATTATGTTTTCGTTATTATGTATGATGTTTTTGTTATTATGCATGTTATTTGCATTATTTTGAATGTTAATTACTTGCATAATAACAAAAAATAACATGCATAATAATAAAAACAACATGCATAATAACTAGAATAATTTTTAAAATAAATGCAACTGGATTCGTCCAGTACGCATCGATGAGCGTAGCGATCCGCGTCAATAAATGTAGCAGCATTCGTTCTCAGTGGAGCGTCCGATCAATTATATGCATAATAACAAAAACAATATGTATAATATAAAAAATAACATGCATTATAACAAAAACAACATGCAAACTGAACTCAACTGGATTTGTCATGTTGGGATCGATGGAGAGATCATTGAAGGGATCGATATATCAGCTCTCTTTCTTGAACTCATAAATAATTAAGTGACATATAATTTATCAATTTGAGTATAATATTCATTTTTTTGTTTAATAAAGGTAGTTTAGAATGCAAGTTGTAAAAAATAAAGAAGGAGATGAAGAATCTCATATCCATCATTGATTTAAGGGACGAGATTGGTCTTAGAAAAAAAAATGTAACTATTCCTTGTGTAATGAAATAATTAATACATAAATAGTTACATATTTAATACAAAAGATATGTATTATGCACCAAAGTTAAGGGACGAATTCAAAATTTTCATTAGAAAAGCAAGATCCATAATTTTTTTTTCAGACATGCAAAAATGAGGCACGTTTTCTAAATATACATAATTATTTTATAAAAAAATTGAAATATCACATAAATATACAAAATTATTTTACAAATTTCCCCATCACACGCATCTGCCCCAGAAATTATCATCCGAGGCTTTATTATATGGATAATGTTCCGTAGGTACCACATTTGATACCAACTATTGATACCGATTTTATTATGCATCTTTATTTGAGTTATCATGCATATTATTTGAGTTATTATGCATGTTATACCATAATAACTATTTCAGTACATAAATTAACATGTATAACTATTTCATTATAAAAAATAACATGCATAATAACTCAAATAATGTGCACGATAACTCAACTAAAGGTGCATAATAAAATCGACAACATGTATAATTATTTCAGATAGATGCATGATAAAAAAATCGAACATATCAATATATCAGTTAACATGCATAATAAAAATTTTGTTTTTATTTTAAGAGATTTATTTATCATAATGTTTCTATTATCATGCTTCATGCTTATTTGATCTGAGTTCATGCATGTTCACTATTCGATTTTATGCATATTAAGTAATTTGTTATATATATTTCAATTATTATGCATGCATATTTAATTTAGTGGTATTCTATATATTTTTAAATTTTTATACATATTAGTAAATTTGTTATGTATAATATTTCAGTTATTATATATATTTGTTTCAATTATTATGTATGTTAATGATATCGAATTGAATATTAAATATAATATGGCTATATCAACTCCTTTAATCTTAAGCAATTTGTAATGAAGAAGAAAATGCAGTGCATGATGTTAGCATTATTACAATAGATTTCACCTATGTTACTCGAATACTTTAAATACCTTATCGCACTCGTATCGGATATTTGTCGCACTCGTACTCGATACGATTTGCGTGCGATACTTCACGTGATAATCATAGTGTATTTTTAGTTGTTGCTTTCTCACATTATCATAAAGTTGAAATCACTTCTCACCAAAAAATATATTATCACTACCTTTTATTCTCTCTTGTGTATAATAATTATTTTTATTATATATATTCACTTCTTTATTATTTTTCAATGTATTAAATTACTTTTTAATTAAAATTTGATATATATTCGCCCGCATTCATATCTAAGATTTTTTAAAATCATCGTATCGTCACACTTGTATCGTATTGAATACGATACCCGCACCCACAGTTGCATAGAATTTCACGGATACCCAACCAACCCCACTAAATTAAACTTTCAAAATGTTGTACAGGATCAAGGTACTAACAAAGGAATTGTGATCTCAATCACATCATTAGCACTTCAATAATTAATTGTCAAAGTAGTCCTAGTGTATGATGACGGTTGGTGAATGGTGATCACTATGATTAAAGTCGTTGCGCGTACATAAATCTTTCGGAAAGTTTGATTTGTGCCAATAAAAATGAGAAAATTTCAGTAATTTTATTCAAAATCCATTTTTTTTATATTTATAAATCAAAATTGTTGCTATCTATTTTTTGTTATTTTTTAAAAAAGACAAAAATGTCTCGATCATGTCTTCTTCCTCTCTTCTTTCCCTTCTGTACTGACACCAATTGACCTTTCTCTTCTCTAAAACCGATCGCAGAGTCAATTACGACATTCTTCGAAGCGACACCAGCTACGAGGTCACCGATGATCGGCAGTGGCGGATGCAGGATTTCGATCAGGAATAGGCACAATTATATAAAAAACTAATGATGAATTATTTTTCAATTACCTTAGTGAATTTCTGTTGATGATCTAGACAGTAGTTAATAATATGTTCACCATGTGAAGCACCTTCATCTTGAATTTCAGTTTTCTTACCATTTTTCCTTACATGTTAGAGTTCCACAAAATAAGTAAATAACCAGTTCTTAAACTACTGAAGTAAACTAAGAATAACAAAACATAAAAAAAAAGAGCAATGAAGACCTCCTTTGAAGCTTTTGGAACTATCTCGTTACTATCCTTCGGTTTAAATTGTAGAGAGGTTTTAATTAATTTTTTTAATTTGTCTGCTTGCTTCTCGGCTTCCTCTTTCAGCCTCTTTTCCTCAAGCTCTTTCTTCAACCTCTCTTCATTTTTTGCCTTCTCTATTCTTTCTTTTTGCTCTAGATATCACAGAAAAAAGTAAACAAAGTTAAAAACAAGAACCGAGTGCAATATTTCAGGGGAAAAATTCTGCTGATTGTTCACAGGCCAAGTTTTTTACTTGAACCCGAGCTTCATTATTTAATTTGAAACCATATTTAAGGAAGAAAACAAACTTGTTCTCATCTATCCTATTATAGATAACACATTAGTGTTTTCAGAATTACAGCTCTATATCAAGACATGACAAAAATTATTTGCTAACTTGGGAGTTCTCTTTTGCAAATTTTTTCTGACGAAAGCACATAACTTATATAGGTTTCATACAATCATACCAGTAGAGTAGATAAAAAGTTTCATACTAGTAAGGTATGTGTAGAAACCAGAGAGAGTCAAAGATCAGAGAAACTGAGAAATGGCAGTGGGCCAGTGGCAACGGAGTCCTCAACGATGATGTTCATTGTCGAGTGAGAGGGGATCGAGCGGCGAGCTGAGCCAGTCGGCCCACCACCAGAGTCACGAATTGGGGCTAGGGTTGAAGGACGAGAGCGGAACATCCCCGGGTTAGGTTCCTGAGTAAATTGTGTCCTAGGGTTCGAGCGAGTGGGTCGAGTGAAATTTTTTTGTTTCTTTTTAAGTCAAGCGAGCACATTGTCGAGCGAGCGTATGATTTTTTTTAGTCGCGTAGCGAATTAGAAAGGGAATATGGGATTGCGCTTGGTTGGAGGCTGGACTGGGACAGAGGTAGGCACCCACTAATTTCAGGGTAGTCACTCCACTAATTTATCAATAGGTTTCAATTGAATTTCAAATTTCAGAAGCAGACACTTGACTACCCCTGTAGCACTGTAGATCCGCCCCTGCGAATATATCATAACTACAAAAAAGGATAATATTTGATGTATGTCCTGATGTCTATTATCCTACACGTCTTGAAATTATTTGCTTTTTTTAAAGCAAGTGTGATGAAATGCACTTCATTTCGAATTTAAAAGAGTTGTACGTGTTGGGTAGATGAAATTATTGACATGAGGTGAAGAGCAACTACGGATTGATCTTGCGAGTTTTATCTAGTGTAGTGTTCAGACGTTAAGACATACATGAAAATAGCGGGTATTTTGTCTCCCTCTTTGACCCATTGATTCTTGGCTCTAAAGTTAATAGAGTTGGAATCTACATCCGATTGAATACTCCAACTAAGAATGGACCAATTTATGATATCGATTTTTACACCAGATCCTTCTGCATCTCAACGATGCTACATCGTCGGACAGCTGTTCGTACAGTAACTGTCTAATTTTATAAGTTGAAATGAATAATTCCCACCGTAGAGTTGAGGCACCCCTGCTTGTTTCTTTTTTTGTCTTTTTATTTATATATAATACAGTATCTCTTGCATGAGACCAATCTATGATAACTAGCTAGGCCTTTCAGACCATATCATAGTAAGTTTATTTTTCCTCATTTTCTCTCTCTAATTGCACATAAAATAGATGTGAAGTCATGAAGTTATAGTTAACATGTCGTAGATGAAAGAGCCTTGCCATCTCATACACATGCATAGCTTTTAGCAGGAAAAATATCTCTCTTACAAGAGAAATTATTGCTAATAATTTCAGTTCGTTTTAGTACTTTTAAGTCAAGATAGTTCCAATTCACCAAATTTAAGTTGGTAAGATTTTAATATGCCAAAAATCATAAAAAGCACGTTTTATTGTTTTTTTTAGTTGTTATATAGATAATGTCATTCATACTGTTATTGATATTGATATCTATTTTATTATTCATGTTAAATAAATAAGATTTCAGATTAATAAGATTGTGAAAACTTACAATAAGACTTCATATAATAATTTTGTTGTGCCAACTTATTTTGTATAGTATGTAAGGTATCAAATTAATAAATATATTATTCATGTTAGTGATAATTAAGTTAAATAATATGATGTTCCCCAAAATAGGTTGCATATTAAATCTATAAAAAAAATTATTACAAAGCTAACATGAATAATACCGTTGATATCAAAAACGATATCAGCAATGTTTTACTGTTCTTGTTTACAGAGTACGGCTAATGTTAAAACATTTGCACTTCGGCCGAAGTATATAAGTTTCACATTAGCCAACTTTTTGTGGTCAAAATTTAAATTTAAATTGCTCAATAAATTCTCCATATCAAAATCTTATAGGAAATCAAATTTCGTGATTTTTAGAACTTTCTAACTATATTTTAAATATTTTTTAAAAATAATATTGAAAAGATCATATTTTTTTAATATTAAACTGAAACAGCCTAAACCAAAAACAAAACACATCCTCTAAAAACCAAAACAAACTGAAACTGGTATTACCAAAAAACAAAACTATCCAGACATTGTTTATTACCCAGAAGCCCTTTACTCAGATTAGCTTCCTTCCTTTATTCAGCACCCTTTATTCATCCAACAAATCTTCATCTGTGGTGTTAGATTCATTATGCACCTCTTCACTCTTCCTATCCTCCATGTCATGTAGGTCTGAAAACACCTCTGTTTGATCTAAAAGAGTCCCATTAAAATTCATATTTTGCGCTGGATCTCCTATCAAGAAGTTATGTAAATTAATTATTATTTTATATAGAGTGTATGAGCTTCTCATATGCTTTGACTGAAAAATTACGTTATTCCTTTCTATCCAAATTATCCACATTGTAGCTACAAATAATGCTCTCCGTATTTGAAATAGATTATTTGAAATAGATTTTCTTTTAGACTACTAAAAGAACTCCAGAATTTTTTTACTGATGTTGTGTTAATATTATAACTTGATAATATCACATATTTAAATTGCAACCATATTTGATATGTATGTATGCAATTTAGAAATAAGTGCTCAACTGTCTCCATGTATTTTCCACAAAAAACACAATCCATTTGAGTTTGAATTCCTCTCTTTTTTTTTAAATTGTCCCTTGTTAGCACTCTATTATTTATAACAAGCCATGCAATTAATTTAAATTTTAAGAGTATTTTCAAATTTCATACTGTGAGTTTTAAATTTATGTGAACACCCTCATTATTTAAAAACTTATACATTAATTGAACTGAAAAAATTTCATTTGATTCTAAATTCCATATTAAAGAATCACTTTCATCTGTGAAATTCAAATTTTGTAAAATTCTATATATCTGTGAAAGAGAAGAAAAGTTGTCCTACTTAAGATTAGAGATTAAAAAAGACCCGGGCGGGTTTATCCGCCCGTGCCCGATCCGTGCCCGTCCTGTGCCCGTGCCCGAATCCGACCCGATCCGTGGATCCCGGATCCACGGATCTAGCACGGGTCGGGTTGGCCCCAAATCCTCCAAACCCATCTAAACCCGTGCCCGTCTAGACCCGTGCCCGACCCATGGATCCGACCCGCGAAACCGTGCAAAATTAAAAAAAATTAAAAAAAATTCCAAAAAAATAAAAAAAATTCAAAAAAATTCGAAAATATATATATATTAAAATAATGTGCAGTTTTAAATTAAAAATTCAAAAAAAATAAAAAAAAAATTCGAAAAGTCGGACGGATCCGACCCGACCCGCCGTATCCATAGATCCGGACGGGTCGGATCCACGGGTACCCGACCCGCCCCGTTATTAAATCCCTACTTAAGATAAATAGATATAAAGAATGTAAATGAAACGGTTTATAGTAAAGATGATGTGACATATATGGAGAATCTTGAATTTAATCTCTCCTATATCGAAAATAGATATAGCTTACATTTTATTGGTGAAAGGGCAATCAAGATCTGTTGCAATATTTTCTCTCTTTTGGTTGGAATGAAGCCTCCTTGATGACTAGGACGTTTGTAGTGATGCCAAACGCTCGAAACTATCACGCAAATGACATCCTGCGTAAGACGTTGTATTTTGCGAACGTAAAAAATTTCTCTTGTGTCTTACGTTGCGTTTAAAAAAAAATTCTTACCTTTCGTTTTTTCGAGGCTCAAACCTGTAAGGCTGTAAATATATAACACATCACTAAATAAACTACGCTCGTTGCTAGGAAACCTCATTTTCTTTTCTGGGCTTATTTGCAAACCCATATATCTCATTTCTCACAGAGCCCATAAAGGTGGCCTGTTTAGTTCGTTCGAAGTTATGTGGCCTTCTTTTTACAATGAAAGAAAACACGGCCATGCGAAGTTTGGGCCAGACAATAAAGGCCGAGTTAATTGTATATATTTTCTTTCGTTTAAGCTCGGTTACATTAAAACATTTTTTTTTTCCTTTTTTATAAGGTTCGTTTTTTCTCATTAAAGGTCCCTTTGACACAACACTGTTCTAGTGTTGTCAAGAGTGTTCTAGCATAATTTTTTTTTCCATTCTATTTTAGTGTTGTACTGTTGTTTGATAGAAGTATTTTGAAAGAAGAAAAAAAAATGTCAGTTAAATATAAAAAAAACAAATGTTACAAAAAGAGTAAGAGAGTGAAAGATACCAAATATTTAGTGAGATCTTCCGACTAATTTTGCTTTTGTTTAATATTTTAATTTCGGAAAAAAAAAGATGATATCAAACACACTCTTAAATTCCTCATTATTAATTCTTCATAATTTTCACTCTCATAATTTCAATCTTCGACCTTCTCTGAAATTTATGAATTTAAATCTCTCGTAAATTTGAAATTTACGTCTTTCCGCAGAGAGAGGTGATAGTTATTATCATATGTGCTACATGTACGATTTCTATTTTAAACTATTAATTGATTATATGTTGATACAGTAATATTTTCACAAAGTTGTGAATTTGAAAACGCATAAGATAAAACGTGCATCCATTAACGGACAAACGGAGGTGAAAATTTATCTACTAGCCAATAATTATTTTCTTTTATTAGATATTTGGTAGTATTGTAAAACAAAATAAAGTCGAAATAACTACTGAAATAATTTGATTGAATCTTTTCTAATAAAAAAATATTGAAAAAGAGGATGATTTAAATGTCTTCATTTTTGTGTATTCATATGCACATCGTTCATAAAAATAAAATAAAAGGTATTGTTGAGAATAATGAGTTTTTTTATTAATAGTATAGATTTGATCGCACAAAAATGGAGATATTTGAATCATTATTGCTAAATAATAACTTAATTCTTCTCATATAAAAAAAATGTCGAAGCTAGAACAAACTCTCAGTCAAAAAATAATTAACATAACGAATCCCACTAACTACAAAACTACAGAAACTCTAAATATTAGATAGCAGAGTTCACATAATAAACTCTTATTATTTATTAAAAAAACACTAAATTCTATTATAACTAGAGGTGGAAGTCAGGCAGGTCGGACAAAATCAAGTTATAACATTTTCCGTGACTCCTCTCGTTTACATCCCTCTGGAGCATAGCCTTAGGTGTTGTATCAGCTTGTGTTACGAGTCTAATCCAGTAGTTCGAATTAATTTGACTCGATGAAATCAAGCAATTATATTGGATCAGACGATCTTTTTTCCAATCGGATCTTAATTCTGCCACTTTAATGAAAATGATCCGCAAATTTGTACCTCGAATTCTGATCTTCTGTGCCATGTACCAGTAATGATTGTTGTATGTGACGCTGTGCGGTCGTCAATAATTTCTATTCATAATCATAGATCTGTGCAGTTTTACTTTAAACGATCAATAATTCCATAGATCTGTGATGTTTTAAGCAAGGAAAATATTTCGCCGATCCCAACATCGATTCTCACTGGACGCGTTCAGTTGAGTTCCGAAGAAAATTTGTTTTACTTATGATGCATGTTATTTTGGTTATTATGCATGTTGTTTATGTTATTGTGCATCTAATAACATGCATAACAGTCCAAATACTTATGATTTATATGTTAAGTTTATTATGTTATTTTGTTCTACTTATGATTTATTACATTTTCGTTTATTATGCATGTTATTTTTGTTATTATGCATATTGATTACATGCATAATAACAAAAAAAACATGCATAATAATCAAAATAACATGCATCATAACTAGAACAATTTTCAAAATAAATGCAACTGAATTCGTCCAGTCTACATCGATGAGCGTAGCGACCTTCGTTTTCAGTGGAGCATCCAATCAATTATATGTATAATAACAAAATCAACATGCATAATACAAGAAACAACATGCATCATAAAAAAACAACATGCAAGCTTAACTCAACTGGATGCGTTCTGTTGGGATCAATGAATGAATCAATGAAAGAATCGATATAACAGCTTCCATAAAAGACAAGTTGTGGTATTTTTCAGTAAAATAAGAATACTTTGGTTAATAGTCTCTGAAATATGAAACCCAATCTTCATAGAGGCTGCTATGAACAATTCAAGATATAATAGGCAGAGCAACATTCCTCTTAGTCATATTTTGTTCTACTTATGATTTATTACGTTTTCGTTTATTATGCATGTTGTTTTTGTTATTATACATGTTGATTACATGCATAATAACAAAAAAAACATGCATAATAATCAAAATAACATGCATCATAACTAGAACAATTTTCAAAATAAATGCAACTGAATTCGTCCAGTCTGCATCGATGAGCATAGCGACCTTCGTTTTCAGTGGAGCATCCAATCAATTATATGCATAATAACAAAATCAACATGCATAATACAAAAAACAACATGCATCATAAAAAAACAACATGCAAGCTTAACTCAACTGGACGCGTTCTGTTGAGATCAATGAATGAATCAATGAAAGAATCGATACAACAGCTTCCATAAAAGACAAGTTGTGGTATTTTTCAGTAAAATAAGAATACTTTGGTTAATAGTCTCTGAAATATGAAACCCAATCTTCATAGAGGCTGCTATGAACAATTCAAGATATAATAGGCAGAGCAACATTCCTCTTAGTCATATTTTGTTCTTAATTACTCAATTAACATTTAACAATGTACTAATTCGAGGGGATTTGGAAAATTAACACTTGAACTAATTACCAGAGATAATAATTTTTTTTGACAAAATCGACTGTTAGTGGTCCCAAACAGATAAGGGATTCATGATCACTATCACATATTCACATCTTTCGAATTAAAGTTGGAAACTTTTGATAACACAAGTGATTGAGTTCTCTGGAGGATCAAATTCAAATGAATATATACGTTGCAATTTCATGTTAGTTGGTTGGCAATTTTAATACACAATTCAAAATATTATAGCCGTTGATTCCAACGAGTAACAATCATTAAAGGAGTATTAGCTTTCTCAGTTTCTCTTGATGTCTTAACCAAGATTCCTTGATGCAGTTTATTTACTAATAATTAAATTGTAAAGAAGAAATGAAGTTTTGGATTAAAAAAATAAAATAAGAATGAAACAACTTATTCTAGTAAATGTTTTTATTGATAATGACAACAAATTTTGTCTAGTGGTGAAAACAATGACTTCTGTGTCTTTTTGTGAGCTCAGAATCAACTAAATTTGTGTTGTGTGTTGTGAATTTTAAAAGTTGAATATCTTGACTACATGTTTATATTTATTAAAACAAATTGTCATTGCTAAATTGCGTTTAAGATATTCAGTAATTTAAAACTGAAATGGAAAAAGAAAAAGAAAAAGAAAAAGCGCATTCTTCTAAAAGTTGTTAAATGCGTATAAATGTATAAATAATACACTGTTAGGGCCAGGGTGGCAGCCGCCTCTTCTGAATCTTTTTTTGTAAAATAATCATGTATATTTTAAAATGTGCATCATTTTGTCCCTCTCTGCAAAAAAAATAAATCTTGTTTCTCTTTGAAAAAAATGATAGCCCCTTTCTAATGAAAATTCTGAATACTCCACTGATTAGAGCATATGTCTAGATGATTTTTTTTTTCTTTTTTCATTTGTTGTACTTATTCCAATTTCTAGAACAAATTATTTGGTAGAAAGAAAGAGGACATTTCAATGAAACAGACAGGTAAAGACATGAATATGACTATATGAGACAGTTGCTTCCTTAAAAAAAAAAAAAAAATAAAGAACAAGAAAATACAACAGATCGAAATTAGAGTATCCCTTCTCATAATTAAATCTATAAACGATCATTTCATTTCCAGACATGTCCCCACGGAGGCATGATGGTTGAGGAGTCAGAAAACCATGATCCATCATGAAAATTTTATTTCTTGTACTTTACCATTGGATTTTGTGACTATAGTATCTTATCTTATCTTTCCAACTCAGAATGTTCAATTAAGTCTGAACACAATTAATCTAAACATTGAATATGAGATTAAGTTCGAACGCAAATACATTAAGATTCACTAAAATATTATTAAAAATATATTTTTCTCTAAAAAATAACAAAATTACACTAATTTTACGTTTTTTTTAAATCAAGTCCGACACTTGCCCTAAGATAAATCCGCCTCTGTATACATGTACATTTTATTGTACATTTTATTACCCTAGTATGACATTGCATTTTTATAATAGACTATAAAATCGCTTAGTTCAACACTAAGATGCACATACTATGGATTTGGTTATGTATCTCTTTAATTTTTTTTTTTACTTTTGGGTTTTTTCAAACCTCCAGTATTTATTACTAAAGATTTCTTAACGAGATGTAAATTTTGTGCTGACGAAATTTTAAACTCATAGCATTATTGATATCATTCTAATTAGTTATCAAGCTATTTGCATGTATCTCTCTAATTAATCTCAAACGAGATAAAGTAATAAATTAAATTTCGTTACTTCTATAGCAAGCAATTATTGTTTTTAATTTCTTTTCATTAAAATAGCCTGTCAATACTTTTCTTAAAACAAAAAATTGAGATATTCTCAAACCCAAAAGGACAACAAAACGTTACCTTCGATTGTGTTGATAAAAATCTTTCAATTTCAATTTTATTTAGGCATTAATTATGTTCAATACAAAAACAGGAAATAAGCGCGTAAGTAAATTAACACATTTATGAGTGAGAGGAAATACAATCGTGACAAAAATCTAATCTATAATTTCAATACTTCCGTTTCTAATTTTTTTTCCCATAAAATAAATTATCTCATCCTACATTCTTACTTTATCTTAGCTCTATCCATCTGGGGCGGAACTACAAAAAAATTGAGAGGGGTGTCTCAATAGATTTTGCTAGCTTGCGATCAGTGCCGAGGACTCAGAATCAAAGAAATTTAGAATTGCTAAAATAATTTTATTAATAACTCTATAGATATTTTTCTCAACCAAACAGGTGCTTCGCCCATACTATCCATATATCACATACCTCTATTGTCATAAGCATACGTTCTATAATCATTGTATTTTTCCTCTTGTATAATTTATTAATGTTACTAATAATTGTTGAGGTACCAAAAGTGGCTAAAGAGTTTTTATCTCGTATTATTATCAACAATACACATTGATTAAGAGGTATGCAGAGACAAATTCAGCATTTTCATCAGAAATTGCAAGATTTATGATTTTTTTCAGGAGATTCAAAATGATATGTATTCGTTAAAAAATTCAAATACATGATTTTTTTGAAAAAAATCAAATACATGATCATTTTTGAATTTTTTTCAAGAGTGCGAGCTCCGTAGATTCCACCGGTCAATAAGCTCCTCTCCACTTAAAATGAAACATGTGGACATTCATTGTAAATGTGTAATTCTAACATAAATCCTACTTTTATGTCATATTCAATTTTTAAGATATTTTGTAAATATTATTACGTTAAAATAATAAAATTATTGATCTAGTTTCAATTATTTAGATGCGACACTTATTGAGTTTGAGTCAATTTAGATTCTGATTAATCATTTTATCACGAAGTCATTAAAATGCAACTGCCAAAATTTAAATTGTTTTATGAAAGACTAAATATTTTTTTTCAATTGGATCAAACTTGATATGCCTTATCCAAATATCAATGATCACATGTACAACTTAAATTGTTTTATTTGAACAATATAAACAAATATATATACAAAAAAAATGAACATATAAAAAATATCTTTTCAAATAAGGATAAATTCAAGACTTCTCATTTTAAATGTCTAGAAAAAAAATCTCTGAGCCTTGTTATGAAAATACATTCCTCACAAAAGATATAGGAACTTAATATAGTTAATATAGGTTCCTTATATAAATATTGTTATAAAGCTATTTCAATTTACTCACTAATGAGCAATGAGGATTTTTTTTCTTAAGAACTACTCTCAACATTTTGATTCTTATGAATATTCTTTGGTTTATAATTACATTTACATTTATATTAATTATTTTGTTATCATCATTCTCTAACAGTTCGTTTAGTGCTAATTATCTTTACTATTAATAAAAAGAGATTGGAGTTTTTGATTCCAAACCTATATTCACCTCTCAAATCAATACAGAACGTGAGATTTTCATTTCTTTCGATCACAACCGCTTAATTTTAGATTTTCAATTCTCTTATACTTTGATCTACTGCTGGCGTACAAAAAAAAATTAATTGTCTCTCGCCTCTTTTCTATTTGGAAAATTTTATAAACTATCATTATTTTCAAAAACATCAAACAAAATATTCCTTTTTAAAATTTTCTTTACATAACATTCTTTCGTTGCCGTACTGACGTACACGAACACGCTTACTACTAGATAGATAAATAATAAAGGCTTAAAAGAAAAATATATACATTTCTTCCGTGCGCCGCTGTCGTCAATTTGAAAAACAAAATAAAAAAAGCAAGAAACACAGTCAATGTTTCATGTGTGCCTCTGCTCCAACGAGGCGTGTTTGTGTTTTGGTCTTAAAAGGCATGCGTTACGCAGAAAAGGCAGAAATTAAAACTAAAAAGAAATGCAGCTCCATCATTTTTCGATTCATTCCCTATTTCCTTCTCCTAAAGAAACATAAACCACCTCGCTCACACCTTTCTAAAAGGAAAAAAAACCATTATTCCTTTATTCTCTTCCTTTTTCCTTCCCCTTCTCCCATGGCGGAAACAGAGGATTCAATTTCAAACCAACCCACCACCATGCAACAACCCAGTTCTTCCAATGGCAAGAAACACGCGCACAAGAGAAGAGAGAAGGCTCTTCTTTCATGGAAGAGTTCCCTCGACTTCTTCTCCACGTGCAAAGACTGTGAAGCTTCCGATACCAAGAAGAAAAATAGGAAGAAAACTAAGAAGAGTACTACGAAAGGAAAAAATGGTGTCGATTTTGAAATATCTTCATGCAACTCAGTTCCTACCAAGTCTATTTGCGTCAATTCCACTTTCAACACTTCACCGGATTCGACGAGCAGAGCAATCTCAGCTTCTTCCTCCTTCAACTCTGTCGCCACCGCCTCTTCGTCTTTCTCTCCTCTCTCGTCTATCTCTTCGAGGTCTTTCTCTTCTCTCGGAGGTTCTTTTAGGAGGATGCAAATACGAAAAATCTCAGCGTGTTCGGAATATAATGCCGCGGTCCGGAGTCCCTTGAATTGGATTCCAAGCCCTTCTCTTAGAGCAAGCCTCTCTCCTTGCAATGCTTGTGGAGAGATCTTCACTAAGGCTGAGTCTCTAGAGATGCACCAAGCTACTCAACATGCAGGTAAGTCACACTATTGTTTCCCTGTTGTCCTACAATAATTTTTCTCAATTTTTTTGATAGAGAATATTTAAATTAAACATTAGGGAGATATTATTTTTCTAGTATTTTTTTCCAGTAAGATAGCAGACAACAATTAGATCAAAAGATTTTGGTAGATTTAATTATAAGTATATGGTTGATAACTTAAATTTTATTCTTACTGTTACTGGACAATTATTACTTAATTTTTGGCTTATATTACTGAATGTTTCTAATAATTGGTGCCATCATATAATTAAGTAATTGTAAAAGCAGATAATAATGTAGAACTGGTCCTGAACATTTTCAGTTGGAGACCACACACAACACAAACACACACACAATAGACAGTGAATTATTGGTACCAATTCTTGAAATTTCAAGTAGTTGAAGAATCCCTCACCAAAATAAGTAAATAAATCGGTAATTCAGTTTCTAGCAGTTGTTGTATTTGATATATGATCCAATTAGGAGCCTCATTGTGATGTAATATTTCAAAACCAGATAAACTGTGCAATACAAAAAATTATCCTTTGGCATTTCTTTCACCATTTACTATTAACATTTTCCTTATTTTAAATCACAGTTTCAGAATTGGGTCCAGAAGACACTAGCAGAAAAATAGTGGAGATAATATTCCAGTCAAGTTGGATAAAGAAACAATCTCCAGTGTGCAAAATAGAGAGGATACTGAAGATAAACAACACCAAAAGCACCATTTCAAAATTTGAAGAATACAGAGAGGCCATCAAGCTCAAGTCTCTCGACCAAGGGAAACGAAATCCTCGATGTGTGGCCGATGGAAATGAACTGCTGAGGTTTTACGGCACGACATTTGTGTGCAATTTAGGGATTGATAATGCCACACATTTATGCCGATCCACGAACAAATGCAATGCTTGTAGCATCATAAAGGATGGATTTAAGCTTGATGAACACGGGAAAATTTGTACAGTCGCGACTAGTGGCCGTGCACATGTCATGGTGCGCGACCCGCTCGTCAGTGAGAGGGAGAAGAAGGCAATGCTGGTTTGCAGGGTTGTTGCAGGAAGGGTTAAGGGAATTGGTGATGATGTGGAGGAATTTGATTCGTCGACGAGCTCGGAAGGGAATTTGAATCAGTTGTTTGTGTTTAATTCAAGAGCAATTTTGCCTTGTTTTGTTGTAATATATTGTGGGTATTAATTAGCAAGGTTTTACAATGTTTTTTGGTACTCAGTTTGATCTGATAGTATTGAAATCTTGGGAAGTCTAAGTGTCTAACCAAGAATGAATTCTTGTATCTGCTTATGAAGAAATGCTTTTACTAAAAAAGTTAACCTTTTTTTAATGCTGCAATTGATTTTAATTTGTTAATGAAAGTAGCATAATGCCGATTTTTGTCCTTTTTTTCTTCTTCTTTATGCTTTTAGTTATGTCAAAATTTGGTGAATTGTATGCATGTATGAAAAGGATTGTTAATTTGAATTGACATGGTGGCAAAAGCATGCTTTTAAATTTAGAGTCGTTTTTTCTTTTCTCAAATTTCTAGGTAAATCCATGCTAAATCAAACTTGAAGAGTTTCTCGAATTCCATTAAAATGGAATTAAGGAGAACAAGTACTAAAAACAAGGTTGCAATTGGTATAGAGCACTTATTTTTCCCAGAAGAATTTGACTTGTTTTATGTTATTTATGCTCTTTATTTTGCATTTATGTCCTAACCCCTAGTAATTTGTTTTTTTTAATTATTAATTAATGATTTTTTGACCATGCTGACCATTAATGGTATAAGTGAAAAATTGCTTGCTAGATATCATAGGATTCCCAATGCTTCAAATAATTTTGTTCGTGAGAAATTGAATTATTTGCTCCTCCGTATAAAGTATATTATTTATTTGTTTAAGAATTTGTAATACAAAAATCCAATGCAACCGTATGATACAAAAACCAAAGTCAGCAAAATTAGTTAGAGAACCTTTAACAAAAGAAAAATAATTAAGACACTAATTACATAATAAAAGACACAAGTATCTTTGTTTATTATTAGAAATCATGGATTGATCTGATCTAATCTGATTTGATTTTGCCTTGTTTCTGGTGCCGAGATCATAAATAAATAAATAATACATCATCAGTGTCTTCATCATTCGTCTTATACTGGTTGTTGGTTCTTTTATGATTTTGGGGTTTTGTAACAATGTTATAAAATAGAGAAGAATCTCTTCAATTGAGGTGTTAAAAGGGTATTAACGTTGCTATATCTTTGTCTTATTTGATTGCATTAAGTCTATATTGGTGTGTATGTGATAGAGTTGTACATGTAAATATAATGCCAGTATTATTTATTTATTTTCCCCTTAAAAACATGCATGTTGGATTTGAAAATGTACTAAATATCTTAGAAACTTAATTAGACGAGCTGTACAATTATGTCTAAACCCATTTGCTGTTTACTTCAACTTGCATAAGAGAAAAGATGCTACCAGGTCAGATCATATCCGAATTGGACCCGAATCTGCTGTAGCGTAGTAGCGCGCTATAGTAGATGGACGGTCCGGATCGATCGTCAATCTCGTGATCGATCGTCAGCGATGAAAATCAGGGTGGCTTTTATATTTTGACACGAATCTTGATACAATCAGTGAAAATCGGACGATTCAGATGCTGCGCTACACCATCTCGCGCAGCACCAGATCTGGTTCCATCCGAATTCCCTAGAAATTAGAATCGCATACAGATACAATGTTCGGATCAATTTTCATCAAAAAAAAAAAAATTTCCTTAATTTACTGATAGTAAATAAATGGAAAATTTTACAGTTTGGCCTTATTTTGAAAATTGTAAATCAAAATGTCCTCCCTGTAAAAAATTTAAACAAAATGTCCTTGGGAATTTTTCATAAAGCACCAAAGAAGTAATTTCTTTATCAGATAGGACCAACACGTCCCTTCAAACATATCACATAATGCCAAGCGTTCAACTAATACTTGTGTCTCTAAATTTTTTTCTTTTTTTCAACTTTCCTGCATTTCTCTGAAAGTTTCAAAACAATTTTTCTCCTAAAAAATTTTAGAAACGCAAGTATTAATTGCGTCCTTGACTCTCTGTGATATTTTTAAGAGAATCATTGGTTCTATATGTTAAAATTTTTACTTTTTTTTTTTATCCATTATGAAAAAATTACTGTGTGGAACCCCTCTCCCCTCCATTCACCATAACTTTGTGTCAATATCTTACCCTCCTTTAATCCCTCTTCTAAATACGGTCAAAAAGATAAATGAAATCTTGTAACATTTGAAATTTGAAAAGTAAAAAAATGATAAAACATAGTTACTGTAAATAAAATCTAATAAATTTTTATTTGTCTAATTCAAATATCGGCAAATTTATTTTAATATTAAATGATATATCTAAATTACTTTTGATTTTGAATGCTTGGTCAGTCTTAAAGTATTGTTAACTTAATCATAAGTAAGGTTTCTGTTTGATATAATTTTTTATTGATCTAAACTACTAGTATTTACCAAAAAAATTGTATAAGTTTTGAAAATATCTTGAAAATTTGTAACATTTGATTCAAAATTTCAAAAGAGAGGCAAATTGTAAAATTTCTTGAAAATAAATTTCAAAAGAAAGGAAAATTGTAAAATTTCTTGAAAATAAATACTAAGATCCATGTCACCATGTGAGTATTGATTTGTCTGTTTCTTGAAGTAGTATCATGCTATTAGTTAATGAGATAAAGAGTTATAAGTAAGAGGAAAACAAAAACGACAGAGGCACTGTACTGGCATACTTAAACAAGTTCAAAATGTGAAAAATATGAGATTAAATACTATAGAAACTATTTATATATTAGACATTTAGCAATATTATGCGGAAAAGATATAGAAATTTTAGCAATGTTATATATAATTTTGTTTTTAACAAATCTGCAAATCTGCATAATTTGACCTCTAAAATTTATGAACTGGATTGTTTTTTTAAGTTATGTGAGTTGGTTAAGGATTATAATAATTATAACCCGATTAATATGGATCATATTGAAAAAAACAATCAAAATCCGACCAATTCTATTCATTTAAACATCTCTATTTTTATAATTTTTGGAGTTTCTAATTTGATGTGACAGTTTAAATGAGTTTCAGAGATATAGACAAGTTTCTTATTTAGCAATTTTGCTCCAGAATTTCTTATTTAGCAATTTTGCTCTAGAGAGTTTATAAACTCTGACGTGGCTTAGTCATTCACTAAAATTGACTGGTCTCCCACAACACTGGTAGTATTTGCTGATGTGGCAATTGAGAAATTCTAATTTTTTTAGTTTCAGGGATGAATGATTTAGAAACTACAGAAAAATAAATTTCTAAAAATGATGTGACAATTATTTAGAAATACCAAGAGTTTTATGGATGGTGTCTAATTTGATAACTTTTTTCTAGAAAAGAATCTTACAATTACAAAATTAAAGTTTGTCAAAAAAAATCATTTAGCGTGTTCATATATTTTGCTCGTTACCAGATAAATTTTAGTGCCCTGTATTTTGATTCATGGGTAATTAATGGGTGTTTTTAAATAGGAAACTCCAAAATGTTTTTTGGTTGGGTCAGAAAATGTCAATTTCCAATAGAAACAACGAGGAAAGTGACATCAATAAAAATGAGAAAATTTTATTAAATTTAGTCCTTCAGGATCTAAAGATTTTACAAATAAGGGCGTTATTATAAATAACGCCTCTAAATTTTCTTCAATTTTAATATTTTTTGTATGTTCAATTCATGATAGAAAATATGGATGTTATGGGTAGTCACGCCCCTAAAAAATTGAATTAGTTTTGAAACTTTAGTTGAAATTCTTCTAGAACATTATTGTTAATAACACTTCTATTTTTTACACACTAGAGAAAAAAACAAAGAAAAACAGACGATCGAAAATAATAAAATAATCAAGAGAATTTAGTGATGCTATTAACAATAATGTGCTCGACCATTTGAAAATTTTTAGAAGTCCTGAATCATTACTTTTAATCCTGCACAAATTTTGATCCTTTATAAAAAAAATTCCTAAGAAATAGAGAGAGGTCAGAGGTGAAAGCAACATGGCATGAGACAAGGCAACAAACAAGCAGTTTAAAGTGAAGCTTTTGTAAGAACCCTATATGAGTCTTCTGACAATGGGGGCCCACTGTTGCTTACAGTGCACCAGTCTCTTTTTTTTGGCTCATCCATACTGTAGACAGTGCATGAAACAGATGCATCAGATCTGATTTACAAAAGAAACAACACAACCAAACTACTCTGATCATACTGTGTGATATATATATATATATATATGCTATTGCTAGCTAATGGTCATGCTACAACAGATAACAGAGAACTTGACATGCATGAGATACCAGTAAAGAAGGAATAATACATGCAATGACAAGATATATATATCATTGCTTTGTTTTTGTTTTTGCATTACATTTACATCGAGAAGATCAAAAGAAACTGTTTTCAGAAGAACTTATTTATGTAGATATTATTCAAGTTGGCTGTTTTTGTTGAGTATGAAGTTTTGTCAGTAAAGTAAAGATGTCAGTGTTTAAGCCAATTAGAACTCACAGTTTAATTACATGGGTAAATAGATTAAATATAATATGTCTTCAAAATTATTAATCCTAGATATTTGGAATAATTAGGACACATTGATCTTGATTTTTTCGGTTATATATCCGTATATGGTTCATATAATTAACCTTATGCAATTATGAGGAAGTAAAATGTCATGGTTCAGATTTAAATCCCTTATTTTGTAATCAATATATCACACTTTTTTTGTGTTTTTAGAAATATTTGATTTTAATTGTCCCACAAATAACATGAATTTCCATTTGAACAATGCCTAGCTATATAATATTAGATGACTTCTGTACTTAGCATGACACAAATTAAAAGTAAACATGATGAAAAGTAAAGGCACTTTAATTTTTCAAAAAATTATTCATCTAAACAAAATACCTACGCTAGACAACAAATGGAATTTTGAGCTGTTATAATCTTCCAAAATGAAAATCCAAAAAGCAGGTGACATTGATGCAAACCTAATATCTCGACATTATCCTAGCTACTAATCTATAATTAACCAAAGAGAATCTTCGTAAAACTCTTATAGTTTTTAAATAATTACCACATCAGTTTTAGAAAATTTAATCTTTCTTTAATTTCTAGATTCTTCATTTCTTAAATTAAAAAGTTAAGAATTTTTTAATTGTCACGTCAGTAATTATTATCAATGCTTTGAAAGAGTGATCAATTTTAGTCAATAATTAAGTCACGTCAGAGTTTATAAACTTTAAAACAAAATTGTTTAATAAGAAACTCTGAAACAAATTTACTAAATAATAAATTTATATACATCTCTGAAACTCATTTAGAAACTATCGCATCAGATTAGAAACACCAAAAAATTTATTTAGAAATAGAGATGCTCTAACAAACTAGATAGTTTCGATATATTGGTACAAACTGATTCTCTCTTGAACCGGTACAGCAGTACAGCACTGACCCACCAGGGGTGGTACGGTTCTCTCTTGATCATGAGGTCGAAGGGGAAGAGAGATTCAGCAAAATTAATATTTATCTTTAGAGATGAAAGACATTTTGATCAAGGAAAAATCTACGGTGTCTCGTGTTTTGCTTTTGAGATATTTCAAA
Organism: Eleocharis quinqueflora; assembly: GCA_964058865.1. Classification (NCBI taxonomy): domain Eukaryota; kingdom Viridiplantae; phylum Streptophyta; class Magnoliopsida; order Poales; family Cyperaceae; genus Eleocharis; species Eleocharis quinqueflora. The sequence continues at coordinate 27,244 of CAXKVX010002271.1, forward strand.
AAGGAGAGCCTTCTTAAAGTCAAAGCGTGGGTTCCGCGCGGAACCCGCACGTCAGTGCCAGCGGGGAAACTGAGGGGCAAATTATGGGGCACTTATATCAATTTCCTTTGATCAAAGTATGTTATATCCAGATCAATACTGAAAAGTATTTATAAAGAACATTTAGAGTGGCATTAAACTAAGTGTTAAGTTTGAAGTGGCATTTTTTCTGATTCTGTAATTTGAAAATAGCACAAATTCAAATTTTCCAAAAAAGGACTCAGAAATATTTGAAAAGATGGATAGTAAATTTCTTTAAGACCACAACAACCAATACATAGTTGATTGAAATAAAAACTAATTTAGATAGGGATGTATTAAGTTGATATATTTAAAAAAACTTGTATCATTTTTCAAACATTTTGAAAAAAAAAATGTTTAAATTATCAGTCACCGTAATAATCTGTAAATTACCCTAGAAGTTTTCCATCAAAACACACTGTTTTAATGATTTCAAAAATTAGGAAAAATGCGAAATGATGCAAAAAGAAAATTAGTAAAGATTAAAGAACAACAAGAACAGAAATTTATTTTTAAAAAAAACTCCTACCATATCCATTGCGAGCACAATCAACGCAGAGCCACTCTGAAACTAAATTCTCTGTGTAACTTTTTATTCTGCAGAGAGGAGAAATTTTGTTTTGAATCGTTAGATTAAAGATCAACGATCTATATTAATAATATAAAATTCTCGAAAATCATATAATCGAAAATCGAGCGTTGATCTTTAATATGACGGTCATATAAAATTTCGCAGCGGAGAAAAAAATCCGCAAAAAATACGGTTAGAGCAACTCTCATATCCTCAAAAAAAAAAAAAAAACCCAAAATTACACATTTCGTCAGACACCGCAGCAAAAAGCAACGGATCAAATATTAACCGGTGTTTAGGAATGTTCTGTTCATGGATCGTATAGGATATTAGTGCGGTTCATATAAAATTCATATATTGATATACCTTTGATAAAATTTTAAAAATTCAAATGATCGGATTTTGAAAATGTTCAAACTACAAAATACATGCATAACATAAATGAATCTAATACATACTTAATTACTGAACTTTTTAATTAAATTACATGGTTAGCAGTAGCACCACTCAATTTCTAACGCATAGTTGAAACTGTATGAGCTACAAAGACCATACATGAAGAATCAGATCTTGATCTAGTGATTAGAAACAATACTCTCTCAAATATATGTTGCAGGTTCGAAATCCGATTTTGTGAGATTTTAAGTTAAAAAATTTGAAACAAAGACTCCACTTCTTTCTATAAAAACCCATTCATGCGGATAGACGAATCCGAATCGCTGGTGCTTCGATCCGAACCGTTTCAAACAATTTGGATGAGCGGTATAGATGCATTGGCATAATTTGGCATCAAAGTCTGGTGGCGCAGCGCCGAATTGATCCTCATACCCTTTCGTGACTTAAAAATCTCTTCTCATGTTTATCCGTGCAAGTAAACTGACACATATAAATTCCATTTAACATTAAAATAATAATAATAAATATGCATCAATCCTATAGTTATTAATATGTGTTTTAAAAATGTATTAATCAGGAAATTTCTGTAAAGTTCTTTCTTATCAGTGTTTGATCAGAGATATTTTGCCCACACACACACAAATAAATAAGGGTGCATGTTGTAATGGTGCTGTTTTTCCGTTTTTATTTTCCAAAAACGAAAACAAGGTTTTCATTTTTCTTGTCTTTATTTTTTAACATTCAGTTTTAGCCGCGTGCCATTCAAGTTAACTGAGAATATTTCTTATCAAAATCAGTGCATTTTGATTTTTTTTTACGAACATCTTTTTCTTTTATCTTTTGAAAAAAAACTAGGTATATTTATATAAGTGCTCCTAGTTACCCCTATTGAATAGGGACAAATTCGTTGAAGTACATAATGCGAATTTCAATGCAATCAAATGATTTATATTGAATGTAGTATCTAAAAAATATCTATCTAGGTATACTTAAATTTTCTCTTATCTTTTTGTCAAATTGATAAGTAAAAATATAGTATACTAAATAGAGTTTATGGTGTTATTTAAATACAGTTTCATTGAGATTAGATTTAATTAGGTTGGAATGGTTTAAGAGTTCAAGTTAGTGTCTTAGCTGTAATTAAATGCAAGAAATCAAGTATTTAGAAGCTAAAAGAATGCAATTTGACGTTTTGGAGCAAGCCGAGATGACAAATGAAGCAAGACAGAGTTTTGTCAACTCTATTGCGAAAGCAACCCTTTATAACTGCAGCCGCAATCACCCCCAAACAGGAAGCCAACAACCAACATTATTGCGGCCGCAATAAATCCTTCAGCTTTCAAGTCGCATGCATTTTGTGAAATAGAACAAAGAAAGAAAGCATTCTGAATTAGATATCACAACCCAACACAAACTGGGGCAAATATGTAATAAACTGCATCTGCAGACCTTACACTGTTTTGGTAGGGTTCAGCAGATACAAAAAGAGGGTAAAATCTGCATGTCTTGAAGACATTATATCCAAAAGCCAGTACCAGAATCCATGTTGGATACTTTGGACATCCATCCCTTGATATCTCTGGTACAATCACAAGCAAAAGAAACAATCCTTCAACAAGGCATTATGTCACATTAACATCAAAGAAACACACTATTACGCCGTTACAATATATCAGCTCCGAAGTAAACCCCATAACAAGCAAAACAGTAACCACAACGTCCCCTGTATTCAAAACACTTCAGGAAAAAAGCTCATATAATCACAAGACATCCATGAATGGCACTTTCAAAAACAAATAACTAAATCTACATCTCTCATGTTGGCCCCATTATAACCTCCTGAAGTCTCCGCTTAGTCGGTGTCGTCACATAGGACACATTGGACACATTGGATACAGCTGTGTTGCTCTGTGCACCTGCTTCTGTGGCAGCAGCCTTTGCTGCATCTCGTGCACTCTTATCCAACTGTATCAGGCTCCTTGAAGCCAGGATTGCCTGTGCCATAAGCTCATGGGAAGCTCGCGCATACAGACACCTGACAGCTGCTGAGGCAGCATCTCTCACTTCATTCGAGTTGAGAGGGGCCAGTAAACAGTGGCCCAGAATCCTTAACAATGGCTGTAAGAGCTCCCAAGGGAGAGGGACCCGAGAACCTGCATTTTCGCCTCCATTGCAATCTTGGTCTCCTTTTCTGATCTGCAACGCTCCAATCTCCTTCGAGACATCGTCAACTGGTTCTTCCTCTAGGTGTCTGGCTTCCATTGAAGAAGAGGAAGAGGGAGAGGATGTGAGTGGGACAAAGTCCTGTTGATTGCCATCTAGCTCAAACCGGCAGGGACAAAATTGTCCAGCCCAATTGCCTATTATTTCACACAGATCTACCTATTGTAGAGCATGCACCAAATAAGTTCAGAGTAAGAAACAAAAAAAATGGAATTTCAGAATATTTTGTATCAGTCTTTAGTACTATTAGAGGAACATCAGCTATACATGCATCGGAACTGAAGGGCTAATACCGATGGTGATAGGCCTCGTCTCTCTACGGAGAGGCGCGGGTTCAAATCCCCGAGGAGGCATTTATTTTAAGTAATAGATGCCGGGGTTAACGGGGAAGCCCTATTTATATAAAAAAAAATTATATATGCATTGCCACGATAGTCAGATGATAGACTTAACAATCGCACAAATCAGGAATGACCAGCACTTGTGTGTATGATATAATAATTCAGCTAGGGTTTTCTCCTAATTCTTTTGGAAGAAAATTGATGTTCAGGAATGACCAGCATTTGTATGTATGATCTAACAATTCAGCTAGGGTTTTCTCCTAATTCTTTTTGCAGAAAATTGATGTTTGAGCTTATTTAAGCCCCAACTATTTCCGAATGAGAGAACTAAGTTCAGTACAAAATTTTCCAAACTTCACTTAAAAGATCAACAATCAAGGATGCTTCTTTAAGCCCCACTATTTTTAGCACAAGTCCACACTAAATCATTTTGTTGCTGTTCCCTAACTCAGTTGCCTAATTGCTTAGTTGAACCAAATTAATAGCTAAATTAGAGGTCATATATAAAACGTGGCCATATGCAGGTTCAAATGATACCTTATACTAACCTTGGAGCAAGAAGGCATCTGAGATATTTTTGAATAGTAGGCGTCAAAACAAGCGGCCAGGATTGATGCTCGCTTAGTAGATTTGACGGCAATTTGTGGCTCGAGAGGTGCTGAGAGAACAGAGACAGACAGCGAAGGAGGCGGTGTTAGCCTTGGCTTTGTAGGGGATCGAGGCGATCTAGGGTTAGTCACTGCCGGTGTGGGTTTTGGAGGTGTGTGGTAAAGAGAAGGAAGAGACAGATCTGGTATAGAGACAAGCAAGGGTTTACCGCCGCGAGATTTCACTTCTGAAGAGTAGATCGCGAGTATCACCGCTTCAAAGCCTGAGAGGGAAGAGGAAGGCGAATGGAGGCGGGAGAAGTAGAGGGAGGAGATCAAGGGAAGGAAGGATAAGACAATGAGGCGGAGGTCGGGGTCGGAGGATAGATAGGTGTCGTACAGCCAGTGGCATATCGGGTCGGATCCGGACCCGGATACAGGGGAGGAGGAGAGAGAGATGGATACAGCACCATAGGCGGCGGAGGAGGAGAGAAGGGAGGTCGCTGGGCGGTCGGAATCGGCGAGGGAGGAGACAGTGGTGGAGGCGGGAGGGGGAAGGAGGGAGGAGAGTGAGAGAATGGCGGAGCGCGCCTTGGTAACGGATTCCCACCAGGAGGGAGGCGGGTTGTTGGAGCCGGTGGTGGTAAGAGCGAGCGTGGCGAGAGAGGAGGCGGAGGTGGCGGAGGAGGTGGTGGGGGAAGGATATCCACCGCTTGCTGCCATTTTCGCGGCGGTGACTCCTGTGCCTCCGGCGATGGGGTGGTGTTGTCTGTGTTTCTTGGATTCTGTTTTATGTTGTTCTCTGTTGGTTTGTTGACCTGACAAGCGGAACAAAGTTTGACAAGAGGTTTGGAATTCAGATTCCCTGTAGCGTACGGATGTGAGGTGCAGTTATATTTTACTGACGGTGGGCCCAATAATAAAAATTCAACCCTCATAATGTGGGGCATGACTTGTCAGCGATGCTCTGCACTCGATCGGTACGTTACATGCTCCTGGGCCGGAGAAATTGGAACAGAAGATAGCTTACGGACAAGTTATTTGTGTTCGTGCCCTTTCGTGGAGCTACGTTTTCACTATTTGAGAATTGGGATCAGAGTCGTAAAATTATCCGTCTGGGTCTACTCGCCTGTGAATTTGCTCGTGTCCGACCCGCTTCGTGGCCTTGATCCGATTTGATCCGTCTCGTGGTTCAGATCCGACCTGACCTGTAGTTGGAGATTCACGAATCTAGCACGGATCGAGTAGGTCCAAAATCTCCAGACCTGTGTCCGAGCCGGCCCAGGATCCGACCCGTGCAGAAATTCAAAAAAATTCAGAAAAATTCGAAACAAAAAAATATATATTAAAATAATGTGCAGAAATTTTTTTTTAAAAAATTCGAAAAATATAAAAAAAAATGGACAGGTTCGAACCCGACCCACCCGGGTTTATCACGAGTCGGGTTGGGGGTTTTGAGTTCGGACCCGTGGAGACCCGCCCTGTTGGACCCGTGGACCCGTTGTACCCTTGGATCTGGGCGGGTCGGATCCACGGGTACTCGACCTGACCCGTATGTAGAACAATATTCGGATGAAAACAACCGTAATAAGTAACTAGACTTAGTGCTCGCGCTACGCGCGAAAAACAAAAAAAAAACAATAAAAGAAAAAAAGTGAAAAAAAATTGCAATTTTTTTTTAAAATTGCTAAAGTGTTTTCACTGTGACACACCACAGTGAAAACACTATTAATAACTACTGTAACTAAACATGTTCATCCTTTATATAGGTAAGAGCATCTCCATCCAAAAAACTCTTGGAGTTTTTAAATAATTGACACATCAGATTTAAAAATTTATCTTTCTTTAGTTTATAAACATTCCATCTCTGAAACTAAAAGATTAGAGTTTCTTAATTGCCACATCGACAAATATTACTAGTGTTATGAATGACTGATCAATTTTAGCCTATGATTAAGTTACGTCAGAGTTTATAAACTATAGAGCGAAGTTGCTAAATAAGAAACTATGGAGTAAAGTTGCTAAATAATAAATTCATATACATCCCTGAAATTCATTTATAAACTGTTCGGTCAGATTAAAAACTCCAAAAATTTCAGAAATGAAGATGCTCCAAGATAACTGATTGAGGTACAACGGTCTGATCCAATTATCACGAGTGTATTCGGTCAATTTTCAAATTTTGTTTTTCAAAAAATAACGTCGAGCATCTATTTAATATTGAATAATTATTCAATTACATAAAAAAGTCAAAGATATCTCGCAAGAAATAAAAAAAGAAATACAAAAACTTTGGGTCTTTCCTTATTTAAAATCTAAAATGCAGAAACTCATTATTCGTATGTTTTATCCTCCATTCATAGACTTCCATTTACTAATGTCATATGTTTTTTTTTTTTTTTTTGCATTATTCTATAAATATTTGTTGCATCTCCTAAAATTATAAAGCATGCAATTTCCAGCACCTCTTTTTCTTGGTTCTCGTTCTCTATTGTTTGATTAGTTAATATATCTCATAGTTATTGTCATTCCTGATTTCATAAGTTAGCTAATATTAGTTGTGATATTTACATCCAACAACATGATGTAATATTAGTTATTCTGTGATGTAGAGGTGCATAGTAACTGTATAGTGCTCATATATAGTGGATCTTTTCTCTGAGGAAACATAAATTGAGTTTATTAACCTCTATTGTCAATTGTGTATGCTTGATTAGATGTGGCAGGATAAACCACATTTTTAAACATTGTTTAGCACGGTATCATATCATGGTACTTTGCAAAACCATTATGTGTTCATAAATTTATGATAGAGCCGTTACTCTTTTTTTTTAATTTATGGTCATGACAACAAACTTTTATCCTATTTATATCTAGTTCACTTCAGTCCTGAAATTAGAGTTCAATTCGATATTTATTGGATTTCAAGAAAATGCATATTGACTTAACATAAAGAGAATATTGGAAGTAAAAACAATATAGAGTAGTTGTTGTTAGTGTCGATCATACGGGTGGGCACGGTCACGGATTGTCCGTATACGAGTTGTACAAGTGGAACGGGTTAAACGAGACTGGTTGGAACTGGTTGAGTTTGGGGTGATGATCTAAACTCGTCTTTTGACCTGTCTGATTGGGTGGGAAGGAGCGGGAAGCTCGACCGCTTGATCTTTTGTTATTTTGAAAATAATTTAGCGTATTTTAACGATACGATACGATACACGATACGATACAAAATTCACCTATATACGATACATTTTACAATTCAACAAGTATGGTATTTATACTTGTAACATGCTCCAATGATATACTCAGAACTTTTCATATAAACATGGGAGTTGTATTTATTTCCTTTATATAGTTGTTTTCCGGAGTATTAAACCTTGAAAACTTTTTTTAAATACTTTTCTTACCATGTACGGTTGTTGTACGTTCGCTTTTCACATTTTTTTTTTTATTTTCTTTTACTTTGAACCGAAAAGATCCCATACCAGCATAGAAAGGCTCACCGTCACATGCACAAGTGATCGTGAACATTTATTTCAGTCTAATAATTCTTAGAGCTATGTATAATTGTACATGTTACCTTACCACATAGGAAAATAATAGACATTTTTGGACCTTGTATTGTTAGCCCAACTTCCCAAGCACTATCCGGCCTGATTTTTAACTGTCAACAGCACCACGACCCATTTTTAAGTCATCACAGAGAATCCGGTTCCAAAAGGTCGGTCCACTTGAAACGCATTACGCATTTACGAATTACGCACAGACAAAATAGCATTTGTCAGGATTTGGTGGGAAATAACGAGTGGCTCCTTTTGATCTTTCTTCCACGGTTCAGCGTGCAACAGGCACAACACAACGATTCTCTCTATAATCTCCGCTCCCCTCTCGCCGTACCAAATCTCAGAACTACACTCTGCTTCTCTCGCTCTCTCTCTACTCTCTAGCCATCTCTCTCTCTCCACAAATCTCTCGCCTGTTCCACTGAACTTCTATCAGATCTCATCACTTCGAAACGGCGTGAACTTTGTCACATTTTCCTTCACTTTATCTCTTCCGATCATCAATCAGTCACATCTTCTTTCTCTTTGGCCTTTGAAGAATTGGGAAGAAATTTCGAATCTGAATAATCTCTCTCAACCACACTAGAAGGAAGCATCAGCGCACTTGAAAGGTAACTAGGTAATTCTTTCTCGATTCAAGCGTTCTTTCGCCAAATTATCGGATCGTAGGCTGCTGATAGATTTCCAAACCATGTAGCAACAATGGAGTATTGCATGCTATGGTAGAAGGTGTAGCGGCTGGGCCCTTTCTGGCCACCCCTTAACCCCGTCTGCCTGTGCATAGCTATCTTCATATTTCTTTTTTTTTTTTTTCTAATTTTATACATGCTCTCTAATTTCAGCTAAAACTATACACCATCACAGGATTTCTCAAGGAACCTCATAGCTTTCAAATATGAACCCGTACTTAGCCAGCATCTTCCTTCCGGTCATACTCTCGTTGATATTCGGCACCAGGAAGAACAACAAGAAAAGAGGGGTGCCTGTTGATGTGGGTGGTGATCCTGGTTATGCAATTCGCAACTACCGATTTGCAAAGCCAGTTGAGTCCCACTGGGAGGGCATCTCGACCCTTGCCGAGCTGTTCGAGCAATCATGCAGGAAGTATGCTTACATGCCCCTGTTTGGCTCGAGGAAATTGATCGCTAGAGAGACCGAGGTGTCACCTGATGGGAGATCTTTCGAAAAGTTTCATCTGGGAGAGTATGAATGGCTAAGCTATGGTGAAGCTTTTAAGGCTGCATGCAACTTTGGGTCTGGTTTGGTGCATCTTGGCCATGGTAGTGACGAGAAAGTTGCAATTTTTGCTGATACAAGGCCTGAATGGCAAATTGCAGTTCAGGTATATATTATTTTAATTTGATTAGTCTATTGCAGAAGTAATATTGGTGGAATGGGGGAAATAATTTTGCATTCAAGTCCTCCCTTCTTTTAGTCAAAGGAAAAAAAAAAATTGGGAACTTGGTTAGTTGAGAAAAATCCATTGAATATTCTAATTTTTTTGTATTAATTTGTCTTGTCTTTTTCATGCACACAAATGAGGTTATATTCTATCCCAAATTGTTGTATTTTTATTTCAAATTTCAAGTAGGCTAGCTGTTTGTTTTTCTTTTTATACACTGATGCTGAATGAATTTTGTGAAATCACAATAGGGATGCTTCAGACGTAGTGTCGCTGTGGTCACTATCTATGCCTCCTTGGGAGAAGGTGCCCTTTGTCACTCATTAAATGAGGTTATTGTTCGCAACCTTTGGTTCTATTTCTTTAGCATTTTTTAACTTCAATTTTATTTGTTCTTATAGCTAATTTGATGATTTTAAACCTTCTTTTGAGTAAACATGCACCCTCTATAATGCTTTCCTGTGCAAGTAATAGAATATTCCAAGTATTTCTCCCAAAAACAGAAAAATGCTTTTGAGGCAAGAAAAGAAACCTATAAGTTTTTAAATAAATATTAGTTGAAAAGATCAACAGAGGATAAACAAGAATTATAGATTTCCCTGAACACAGTATATGTTTGTATTAAATTGTTGATGACCTTATTTCTATCTTTCAGACTGAGGTGACAACTGTGGTATGTGGGCCGAAGGAATTGAAAAAGCTGATAGACATAAGCGGCCAGCTTGACACGGTAAAACGAGTGATTTACATCAACGAAGCAGGTATCTCCACTGAAGTTTCATTGGCCCAGAATAACTCCTCATGGCAGCTCTCCTCCTTTGAGGAGGTTCAGAAGTTAGGTCAAGAGAACCCTGTCGAAGCTGTCATGCCCCTCGCCTCAGATGTTGCTGTTATAATGTACACAAGTGGCAGCACTGGGTTACCAAAGGTATGACACACATTTTATTTTATTTTTTTAAAGGAAAAATTACTTCTAGACATCAAATTCTATTCCTGTATCTACTTCCCCTAAAAAAGAGAACAAAAATTGCCTGCGGACTATTCTGTATTTGTTTATGCCTTTATGTAGAAATATAAATGAAGAGGATTAATTTGTGTATCATTTGAAGATGATGTTGATAATGAGATCTTGATGTTTCTGAAAATATTTTCTATATATGTTGGCTTTCTGTAAATGACCTTGAAAACCTCGATATACTATGCTTCACTTAATAACTGCAAAAGCAGAAATGACATGCAGTCCTAACTTAATCAGAAAATAACCCATGCACCTTCCCATTTCCAAATGATCTCTATTTCCTCAGAGTTTCTCTTCAAATGAGGGGTATTTTAGGCATGTTGAATATATTTGTCATTTATCTAAGATATTTCATACACTCAAGGGTTATGCTCATTACTATACAGAAACAATGTTGTATCATGTATAATTACAGTAATGTTATTTGACTTTTGGTCCAGGGAGTAATGATGACACATGGCAATGTGTTAGCCACTGTGTCAGCCGTAATGACCATCGTTCCAGGTCTTGGTAGCAAGGATGTATACCTGGCATATCTTCCTCTTGCTCATATTCTCGAGCTGGCTGCTGAGGTTTTGAGAATTTTAATTTTTTGAACAACTTATTTCTAAGCTCCTTTTTTTCCCCCATTAAAATGTATTCCTGTTCTAGGCTGATAGAAACTATCAAAGTAAACTTAAATCTTAGTGCTTCCAATTTTGAATTGGAACTTCTAACCTTAATCCAATTGAAAGGTTCTGTGAAAGCCATCTCTTGTTGCACCTTTGACTGATGAATTATAAAGCAATGTCTACTTTGTGTTAAACCACTGCCATTATTTGGGTTTCATTTCTAGCCTACCCCAACTTGTTTGGGACTAAAGGCTTTGTTGTTGTTGATGATGGATTATAAAGCGAAGTCTACTTTGTGTTAAACCACTGCCATTATTATTTTTGTAGTCTGTGATGGTAGCTGCTGGAGCGGCAATAGGCTATGGCACACCGCTGACTCTAACAGATACATCAAACAAGATCAAGAAAGGAACAAAAGGCGATTCCTCTGTTTTAAAACCCACTTTAATGACAGCTGTGCCTGCTATACTCGACCGGGTTCGCGATGGTGTGCGCAAAAATGTAATTGCTATTGATCTTTTTGTTCTTTTATATATTTCTTTATGCATGCATGAACTGCAAACTGTGTTGATGGTTCCTAATCAGCGTATGAACAGAAGTAAAGAAATAATTATAGATACTGTTTAAATAAGTGTCAAAAATTGAGTTAAGAAAAATCAAGTCCCTAAAACCTTGATTGCATATTTTATGGCTAGATTAAGAAATGAGCTCTTGCCATCATGGCCACTTCTTTACTACACATGAGTTGCAGATTCTTTCAGGACTAATATATTTATCATTAAACAAAAAAGACCGTTAATAAAGAGCTTTTGCTTTCTCAAAAAAAAAAAAAAATAAAATAAAAAGCTTTTGTTAACATTATTTGTCCTTCCCCACCCATAAAATTTCACTGCTTAAATTATGCTATGATATTCAGGTGGATGCGAAGGGTGGTATGGCTAAAACATTGTTTGACATTTCATACCAACGTCGTCTTGCAGCAATAAATGGGAGTTGGTTTGGAGCCTGGGGTCTAGAGAAGCTGCTGTGGGACTTTGTAGTTTTTAGGAAAGTACGCGCTATTTTGGGAGGTCATGTTAGGTTCTTATTGTCTGGAGGTGCACCTCTCTCTGGAGATACCCAACGGTTCATCAACATTTGCCTTGGGTAAGTTATTCTTTTTGAAGTAAACAATCTGAGTAAGTTTAAGATCAAACATGAAAGTAATTCAATCTGCAGATTAGGGGTTTTCTAATATTAAGTCATCTTCCTCTGTTATGTTGATATTATGTATCTTGCTATTTTAAGTTAAATAGGGTTTTTTGTGGACTGGTCAGTACAATCTGGTTTAGGAAAACAGAATTTGATTCTAGATTTACTTGGGGTGTAGATATTATATTAACGAGGCAGTATCAGGTGCATGCACAGCGAAATTTGAAATTTAGTTACTTAGAAAAAGCTGAATATTTCATAAATATCCAACAACGTATTATGTGAGCTTTGAGATATTCTCTCTCAGTTTACAAAGACAATATACAATGGGAATACTTTTCGCATGTTATTGTAGTTTATAACTTTATATGGAATGTCTTCTGGTATGTCTGATAAAAGTGATGATAATTATTTTGTGGTTCTGTGATGCATATGTAACTTTTTGTCTAGTTTCTCAAGCTACATTTCCATGTAAAAACTAACAAGCTAACTGCATTTTGCAGGGCACCTATAGGTCAAGGGTATGGTCTAACTGAGACTTGTGCGGGTGGTGCATTTTCTGAGTATGACGACACATCTGTTGGCCGTGTTGGTGCTCCTCTCCCATGTGTGTATGTCAAGGCAAGTAAAACTGTCACTTTCTTGCTTGCTTGCTTCATGTGATAACCTTGGCAGCTTTTATAGACATGAATTATGTACTTTCAGTTGGTTGACTGGCCTGAAGGTGGATATCTCACAACTGATTCGCCTATGCCCAGAGGTGAAATAGTTATTGGTGGTCCAAGTGTAACACTTGGATACTTCAAAACTGAAGAGAAAACTAAAGAGGTTTACAAGGTAATTTTGATTAGCAAAACACTTCTGTATGTCCGCAAATTACAGCCAGAAAATGCATGTTTGCAAGTGCAAAAAGGAAAAAAAAGATCATACTTTATCTAACTCCATTTTTCGACGCTGTCTCATGAAAAACCTGGTTTATTTTTAAATGGAAATAACATTTTTCTCTCTTCAGTGAATTAGTGTTGAAGCAAATTAGCAATAAGATGTATTCATAGCTAATTGGAATAGTGTTGAAGCAAACTGCAAAGTAATTCTCTTGCTAATTGAAACTACTTGCAAAGTAATTTTATAGCTAATTGGTCCTTGGGACTAATTTTTTGACTTTTGCTATGGGAAGGTTGACGAAAGTGGTATGAGATGGTTTTACACCGGCGACATTGGGCGCTTTCACCCTGACGGTTGCCTTGAAATTATTGATAGGAAGAAAGATATTGTGAAGCTTCAACATGGTGAATACGTCTCTCTAGGAAAGGTTTGTTCCCGGATTTTCCATCCTTCTAATAGCCACAGAATGTTTATTCAAAAGCAAGAACTTATTGTGTATGCCTTCAAAAACATATTGTATCCCATGGATTACAAGAAACTTTTCATTTAATACTGTAATACGTGAAGGTCTGTTTCCTGCTCTCTTCTATGACACTTTTGCAAAATTTAAATTCAATCTAGATGTTTTTTTCCATGTTCTACACAAAAACCCTCATTATTTTTCAAACATCAGGTTGAGGCTGCTCTGAGTGTAAGCCCATATGTAGACAACATAATGGTCCATGCAGATCCCTTCCACAATTATTGTGTTGCTCTCGTTGTGGCTTCTCACCATGCCTTAGAAAACTGGGCCAAGCAAGGGATCAGTTACAGTGATATTGCAGAGTTGTGTAAAAAACCAGAGGCTATTAAAGAAGTGCAGATCTCACTAGTGAAGGTTTGTGCACCTTCAACCTAATTATCTGGCTTAAATTTTGGTATCTTTTTCTTGGGCACTCTTTCCCCATCGGTGGTTGGTTGCACTTGCTATATGTTAGCAAGACATTGCCACAAAAGGGAATGTTTTCCTTTGTCCAAATAAAGTCACCAAATTCCTACCATTGTATGCAAAATTAATACTTTCTTATTTGATTCAGTATATAAGGGAATGTTTTCCTCTGTCCAAATAAGGTCACCAAATACCTACCATTGTATGCAAAATTAATGCTTTCGTATTTGATTCAGTATACGTTAGGTTCCAATACACTAACAAACTGGTGCACATTTGTGTACTACCGTATGTCTTAGTCTTTATAAGATAATAATGGTCATGATTTTGGTCACCTTCACCATCTGTGAAGAAATTACTGTATGTTTGTGAGATGTTGGCATTTAAGACAATTCTTTAGTTCCTAATATATAAATTATTTTTATTTTCCTAAAAGATGTTGCATTTCCTACTGGTCATGATTTTGGTCACCTTCACCATCATGCTTGGAATAATTATTTATCTGTTTTGATGTCCTACTGATATATAATCTTCATTTGTCGTTCTCATGATTAAGTGTGTTGGCCTTTCAAAGGTAGTAAATCAGCAGAAAATAAAGGGATAAAGACTTGTTCATTCAACTTAATGATTTTTAATGAACCTAGATTATTATTTTGTACTAATGTTTTGTAGGCTGCCAAGGAATCTAAACTAGAGAAGTTTGAAATCCCAGCAAAAATTGAACTGCTGTCTGAGCCATGGACCCCAGAATCAGGTCTAGTCACTGCTGCACTCAAGCTGAAGAGAGAAATTATCAGAAAGACATATGCTGATAATTTAGCAAAGCTATATTCTTAAAACATTTAGCTGTGATAGGCTAGCTTTGAATAGATATCATGTGTTTCTGTTGGTCTTTCTAGTATATGATCGACACCCAAGCTTTTGCTTCTGTTTTTGTTCTTTAGCCAGTGAAGTAAAGCTCTATTGATAGCTGAGCTTTCTTCTATATGTTGGAATAGGACTGCTCGTTTTGCACATCCATTTCTTAGAGTCAGAATTTCAAGAGGCATTGTTACATCACTCTGTTTGAGGTTTTGTTGCTGGCATAATTGATTCTCTCTGAATATAAATCAAAGATCTTGGTCTTAATTACTTAATGTTTTGAGATGCAATGCTAATTGCTGTAATGTTTATCATGAGGGTATAGCCACAACAGCCCAGAAATAGTTAATTTAGACTGGAAAAATTAACGATTTGCTAAGCTTGCAAGGCGCCAATGTAAAGTTGCATTTGCAAGATGTTGGTGGGTTTATTATCAATGGATGGATTGCATGCTAATGTAGACAAATTCGGTGGATGAGGCCAGTAGATCCAATTTTTTCATAGGAAGTTCTTGGTCAATAATTCGGTGGATGATCCAATTTTTCGGAATGCATGGATTTCTTGGGAATTGAAGGAAAAAGAAATACGTTCAAATTTCTTTTGAGATGGTGTTCGACAGTTTCTCATTCATTGAGAAAGGGAACCCAGTTGGGAATTCTAACACCGCACGTATTGTTTTCTCAAGAGAAAAAAATAAGGCCTTGTTCGAATGTATGGAATTTGTTGGGAATGGAAATAGATTTGTGAATGGAAAATTGGAAATGGATTTATTAATTATTAATGATGTGATGTTGTTCGGTGGCTTCCTGTTGGGAATCGAAATGGGTTGGTGAATTCATGGAAACCACCCAACTTAATACAAAATGATGGGAATCTTTTTTTACTTAATCATAATTTATTTTTCCCACGGAATTGAAAATGGAAGAGGTGAAGAGAGAGAAATTCATGCGTGCTTCGTTTCCGTTTCTATCAAAAAGTCAGGGCCGGTCCTGAGAGATTTGAGGTCCGGAGCGAAATTTTTTTTTGTTAAAATATCGCTTAAAAATAAAGGAGAAAAAACATCACAAATTTTGGAGAAATAGTTCATAAATTAACTATTCAGAAAAATCTAATGCAACTTTCGGAGTAATTAACTCTATCCAGGGACCTCTAACAAAACCCAACAATTTTGGAGTGTCCCTGCATCAATTTTGAATCTTTTATGATTCAGTGAAACTATGAACTATTATACCAGATTGTGATGCCACAGCAGTTCAGTTGTTGTGCCCTTTACCATCATAAATGAAAGCGAATAACACAAGTACAAAAAAATGCTACACAGCAAATGAGCAAAAACAATAAGAACCTGACGTGATATGTTATGTAACTTTGTTCAAAAAGTTAAAAAAGGTTTAAAAAAGAAAAAATCACCTGCCAAAAGCTGAAAAATACAATACCTTTAATGCACATGAACTTCGCAAGAGGCTTGTGTGGAGCCAACTCCTTGGCAAAAGCATGGTAAAATAGTACCAAAGCATACAGTTCCATAGAGACAGTCAGACATATATGTTTAGTATGATGCTCATGGTCCAATCGAGCCAAACCGGATACATCCCTACCAGAAACCATAAATCAGAAATGAGAAATCAGAAGTATGCAGCAAATTAGCAAATCAGTATGCAGCAATACCAGAAGCATTTATCGATTAAGGAAGCCTAAAACAGAAAGTCTAAAAAAGATTAACAGAAATGAGAAATCAAAAGTCAGAACTCACTACTCAGTCTTGGCGTCGGAGCGTCGGGCCACAGCCGCGTCGGGCGAGGCGAGCGTCAAAGCCTCAAAGACCGGTTGGGAGAGAACTGAGAAGGTCAGAAGGAAGGCGGCTCAGAGGCGTCGTTCAGTCTGAACGGTTCAGTCTTTAGAGGCTATCTAGGAGAGAAGAGAAGGGAGGTTAGGGAGTCGACTGAGAGAGTGAGAGAGAAGGGAGTTAAGAGTTGGGAGTCGGCTGGGAGAGAAACAGAGGGGAGTCGGCTGGGTTTATGATGGGCCTGCCAGAAAAAAACGATTTTTTTGGCCCATAATTCAATAACCTTACCACAATTCAATAACCTTAGATTTCTGAAATGGGCCCTCTGATCCTGAGGCCCGGGGCGGTCGCCCAGCCTGCCCTGGATCAGGGCCGGCCCTGCAAAAAGTCACCACCGAACAAGGTCTAAATCGAGTCGGACATAATTTTTTCTTTCCTAAAGACATCACACATGTTCTCTCCTCCTGAATTTTTAAAAATTTTCGCTTTCTTCGAGTTGATACTGATAATGAGATGAATGAGAAAAAAAAATAAAAAATGGTAAGTTTCATAAAAAAAAACAAGATTTTGTCATTGAGAATTTAAAAATACGATAAAAAAATCTTTTTTCTTTATAAATTCTATAGTTTCTTATTTCAAATAGAATTTAAGAATCTTGACGGTTGATCTTGAATTGGCTTATTATTTAAAATAAGTCGTTAGCCTTATGATATGTGGATTATTCGCTCGACTCACGTACTATATTGGTTCCACCTTCCTGAGATGCGGTTTTGGTGTCTCGGTTGTGGTCATCGTTTCTCCGATTATTGTTTTGAGCCAGCCTCGTCTGCTGTCTATATCCTTCATATTGTTGTCAAGGTCTCCCATATGACTTTCTGTCTACTCGGTTGCTGACAAATTTCTGAAAGAATCTCCACATATTCTTGTCCCTTATCAATCGTTTCAATTCATTCTTCAAAATCAGACAATCCCGGATGTGGTATCCCACACTATTGTGGAACTCACAGTAATTGCGATCGTCTTTGATTTCAAACATTTCTAGGATTCGGGACACCATATATGGCGGTCACCTCGGATCTCTCGGTAAATCTCATCGTGAGGCATATTCAGGGCATGATATGTATTAAAAATTAGGTACCTCTTTTCTCCCTTTTTGGATCAGCATATTTGGAAGTGCCCGATTTTCGCTCCTTTTCATTCGTCCACCTTCGAGCGTTGCCAGATTTGGGACGTACTCTCTGTGCCGGATAGGATTGTCGTGCACTATTTTCTTCTTGATCGTCTTCACTAGAAGTTGCGTCCTCCTCCCCTTGGATGTACGTGCTTGCAAATGCAATGAAGTCTTGAAGGGTTGTAAAGTGCGATTTGTGCTCCTCAAACTGCAAATTGCTCTTTAGTAACTCGTGACATATGGCTAAGATTGCCACCTTATCGTCATAATCTTTGATCCCCTGTGTCGCCTCCAAGAATTGGTCTATATACTGTCTAGTGGACTCGAATTTATCCTGTTAGATACTGAGGAGGTTATAGCATGATCGCTCAGGTTTCTTGATGCCACCAAAACGAGTGAGGAAAGACCGAGCCAATTGGTCGAAAGTTGATACGAACCTGGATGGTAGGGAAGAGTATCAATTCCATGCAGACCCTTCCATGCAAGTTAGAAAAAGACGACACATAACCAAGTTGTCATAGCCCATCAATCGCAAACATTCCCTGAAGTCGATGATGAAGGATTTGGGATCTATAAATGTTGAGCAGAATGTTTCTAAGTTAGGAATGTCGGCAGTTGGTAGGATTATTGTAGAATAGAGGATGGAAATTAAAGGGACACTGGCGGGGAAGAATTACTAGTCTAAAAGATTTGTCTAAATTAACAGGTCGTGCTGGGTGGGGGGCTTGTTGGACCTGTTGTTCGAGGGCACACATTTTACGCCAAATATGTTCTTCGAATGAGGATAATAACGAGGGTTGTGGTATAGAATATGCCGTGGTAGGCATACTCAGTAATTCTTGAGGTAGAGTAGCGGGAAATGGTCGTAGATATGGTTGGAAAGATTGGAAATGAATATGAGGAGACAGTTGCTAGATTTGGTTGGGTGTGGATTATAGCAATTGAGATACATTAGTACTGACTGAGGTTGTTTTGGTACGTGCCAAGGGAGGAGAAGTGGCAATGTTCGAACTAAAGGGTGCCGATATTGGGGAAGGTTTGTTTGTGGGAGGGTGATGGGGTGAGAAGTGGTGGGTATTGGGATTGCTTGTGTAGGAGGAGGATTGGAGAGCTTTGCATTCCCTAGGGGAGAAGGGTCAACAATTGTTGGGATGGTGGATGATTGTGTGGATGTCGGGTCGGAATTAGTGGGAACGTCAAATGTTTGGATAGAGACTGTTTTCGCTAAGATTGGGGTTTAGAAAGACTTGGGATGTCGGGGGGTGGTGGTGGTTCGGGTCATACAGATACTGACCACGAGTTGATCATCTCGCAAAGGTCGGAGGAGGGTGTTGTCATTTTGCAAGATGTAGATGAGTTCTAAAAGTTTAGCGAAAGATAAAAGTACCAATGATTCCGGCTCTAAGAAATTGAGCTGAGAGGACAAGTAGCTTACAATGGAAGGGGAGAATTACCCGACTCGAGTATTGTCGAGCCGAGGGAGAAAAATAATAAGAAAGAGTTACAGAAGAGATAAAGTTTATGATCTAAAGTAGCTAATTCCGAAGCCAAAAGTTTGTCCTTTTTCTGTCATTGTCTCTGTATTTATATGCCCATGAACTCTGGCGGAAATAAATACTTATCTCAGACAAGTCATTTTACTTGTTATCGCTTCCATACCGTGATGGACCATAGGTTGTTCTTATCTTTACTTTAGACCTATACACACCAATTGTACAATGATGCCCTATCAAATATTAATGTAATTAATGTACTAATTATGTATGGCTGATAACAATCGAATTGGCTAAACACAAATCCCTTTAAGGTTTTAAACAAAGAATTCCGTAATATTTCGGACATCACAATTAAAATTATCAGATGTGCTATTAAATTCGTAATTGATTGTTTATTTTTTTAATATCATAATCGGCTTATCAAATAACAGTCAAAATGAATCTCAAAATTTTCGTTCCCTAAAATGGTGTATATTTGTAAATGATATTACGCGGTAATGTTATTTGGACTAATTATTTTCAGGTACAATCAATTACAAGTATGAGACTGACTATGATAAAGAACATAGCTTGTACATTGAAACATAAATAGTTTTATGAGTAAATGTCGCAAATGACATAATAGTCTAATTGTAACTAGAATGTGAGGCCATCAGTTCAATTCTTCGTGATCACAAATGTAAATTTGTTAAGACACATTTAATAATATATGCTTAGAACCTCAGGATCCCTTTATATCAAAAAATGAAAAATTACAAAGAGACTATTATGGATATGTAGTTTCTTTTTAATAAGCATTCTAAGATGAAATATAAAATAAAATTAGTCAAGTATTTCATATGAATAATTAAAATTATAATATTACTATTTAGATTTGAAATAAGTAGCATGACAAAGTCAAAATTGAAAGAAAAAACCAACCGCCAAATATTACTCTCAAAATTCACTGAAGTACAAATTTGGAGCTTGTAGTGTGTGACGGTAACATGCGATAGAGTGTCGAGCCCTTATGGTTCCAACTTCTAGTGTTAGATTAATGCAGTACAATTAAGAAAGGCGATAGTGAATTTGAACTATTTTTCGTAAACGCAGTGCTTAATAAACTAGTATTCCAAAAATAAAAATAATATTATATAAAAATTATGATAAAAATAAGAGTGATGCTGCTATCATATAAATTATTGAGTTATTTAAATTGAAATTTCACGTGGGAAATTTTAAAATTTAAATCATAAACATTCCAACCCGAAAACACGCTACGCTAGACTTTCAATTGAAACATGATTACGGGCTTACGGCAAAAAGTTTCGTTCCAATCAAATTTCAGTGAACCTGAACCATGACTACATGGTGGCAGATGGTCACAATGGATCTAACAAAGACATGTTACAAGCCGCCAGCCACGATTTGCCTATGCTGAGACTTCAAATCGTTACGTACAAGAATTAGATGCTCCAAAAATGAAGAAAAACTGGCCAGAAATGAAACGTTTTAAAAAATGGACCATATTTGCTAACTTTCAGAAAAAGAAAAGAAAAGTAGAAAGGAAAAAGTAAGAAATGAAAACAAAGATATAAGCAAGCTAAGCAAAAATTTAGAAAAGAAGTGCAACAAGCACTACTGTTATCACAATTCACACACATACATTCCTTGGAAAAACTTCATAATATTAGCTCTTTTATTGAAGATGAAATATATATGGAAGAGAGGCAACAGATATTAGAAAGTATAAAACAATAATGGATAGGAGCAGCAAAATCGTTTTGTTATTCACCATACTACATCATTAACAAAGACTATGTGGCACCAGCATAACAAGAGCATCTCAAAACTCAGAATCTGTCACATTCAGCAGGTAACATTGTTTACCATCAGTAAATGAATAGGAACAAAAAGAACTCCATGGTTACCAAATGGTACCAACAAATAAACCAAACAAAAATGAAAAATATTGATCTAGTTTAAGTGGGGAGAGAGAGGGAGGGAGGGAGGGAGAAAGAGAGAGAGGGAGAGATTTTGTCTAGTCAGCACGGGACTGGCCGGCACGAGACGAGAGAATAATACCGACAATGAGACCATACAAAGCAAGTGCTTCAGCGAAAATGAGGATGAGAATCATTCCTACAAAGAGCTTGGGTTGTTGTGCATTGGCCCTGCAGCGACAAATCATAATTAAAATAAGTATGCGGTTGTTACTCTCGATTGTTTGACAAAAGCTGGCTGCTAGTACTTAGAGCTCCTCTAAAAAAAATCAGCACAAAAAAACACCAATGAAATAATTCATTGGTCCAAAAGAAATGCAGACCAAAAGAAAGTTAGAAACACCAAGAAAGATTGCAAAACAGATGAGGGATATCCATAGCCGACTAATTGCATACCAAAAGACGCACCAAAATTGAAATACTAACTAATTTCTCCAATGAATAAAAAAAAACTAATTTCTCCAATTCCAAATTAATACATCAGCTCCAAACTAATACACCAATTCCAAACTGCAAATGATCTTTAGTAGGAGCAGTGGCGGAATCAGAGAATTTTTAACAATAATCGACTATCACAACAGCAACAACAATAATAATAATAATAATAATAATAATAATAATAATAATAATAATAATAATAATAATAATAATAATAATAATAATAATAACAAACTGAATTTCTAACTTAGGTACCTATCTAGCCTATTTACCAAAAAAACACAAACTGAAAAACCTCATAGACACCTACCTCAAATTCTACAGTAAAGCCTAAGCACTATTACTATTCTACTCAAACACAAACAGATGAGGACTGCAATTTTAACAAATCAAGCCCAGACACGTGCCAGGGCTTGCCCCTATATAGCTCTGCCACTGAGTATGAGCTATAATAATATGCCCACTCCTATCCATAAAAGAAAACCGATTTGAACATGATTAAGAAAACAGCAGTGGCCGAGCCACATAGAGCTGCGAGGTCAGTTGCGTTGCACCCTCTGGAATTTTTTTTTTTCAAAATTGACCATACAATTGAATTTATTTTTGAAAAAAATGCTTATAATATGATTTTTTGTAAATATGCATCATTTTGAATCCCTAGAAAAAAATTATAAATCTTGAACCCCTCTGTTGAAAATCTGGATCCGCCCGTGAGAAACAGCACCTGTTTCTTATAGTGTTGGAAACAACACCTATTTCTTACAGTAGTTCAGGAGAAAGAAAAATACCTCACACCAGCATCACCAACAATACCAATAGCCATCCCAGCAGAGAGTCCAGCAAGGCCACAAGCTAGGCCAGATGAGAGGTGAGCATAGCCGTCAAAGAGGTAGTATGACTTGGCCTTGGGATTGATACCGGTACTAATAATAACAGCAATGATCAAACCATAGATACCAAGCACACCAGCCATGACAACTGGGACAATAGATTTCATAACCAACTCAGGTCTCATCACTCCCATTGAGGCCACTCCCACACCACTCTTTGCTGTCCCATATGCTGCCCCCATACCTTCAGACCACAATCAATCAATTAGTTATTCAATCATTTAAAAAATAGTATGCATCTTTGTACAAACCCATAAATGTGTTCTGCAGAACCTGACAGAGACAATATAACAAATGATAGCAGCCATTGTATTGATTGTGAATAACTTGACAGCCAATTCAAGCAATAATGAATGCCAAAGTAATATTTAAGGTCAACATCTCATATCATTCAATCAATCAAGTAGTATGGTGATCAGTTCAATTGAATACTTACAAACAGAGGGTACCAGACTCTCATCTCATGTTACTTCAAAAGCAACACATGATCCTAAAAGGAGGGAGTACCGGAGTAGAAACACAACACAATAGCTCAGGTGCAATAGAAAGAAAGACACTATAACCTACTGGATCTCATATCTGAAGTCTTAGATCAATCGATCATTCAACAATTTGTAAATAGAACCAAGTCAATACCCTGTCGCTATCAGAAATGAAACAATAAGGAGCTCTAGATCTCGGTTCATCGGCTTACATCATCAGATAACACAAGACAACGCGCATGATCTAATTATTGCTAAGTTAAAATCGATAAATTCAATTGTCGATCGAAAGCCTAGATTACGAATCTAAACGATCGACAAAACAAAAGAGGAGTCTTACATGAGAAGACTAGCGCAGCAGCGGCACCAAGGAATCCGAAGAAAGGTGCTGTCTCATCTCCACTGAAGGTCGACGACATTTTTTTCAAGCGAGATCGAACGAGCTTGAACGAAGAGAGGAGCAAAAGCGAGAAATCGTTGGGGAAAACAAGGGATGATTGGAGACGATTATGTGACCTTTCGGCTTTTGAGGTCGAGAGGGAGAGAAGAAAATTAGAGAAATAAATGGTAGATGTATATTTCAATTTTCATGAATTCGTCTTAATACTGCCTGGCACGATAGTTGACACTGACATGTAGACCCCATATAAGTAGCTAATAGGTTCTTGGTACATGGAACTGGTATACCGACGAGTATCTGAGATTCTGAGGAAAGAAGGATCGAGTCGTTGAGACTCGGGAAATAGACGAGTGGATCACGAGGATTTTGGGTGAATGATCGAGATTGCCCTTAGATTTGAATTTATTTACGCATTTTGCCATTTATATCGGATCGCTGCTTTTCAGATCATTGCTAGTAGAAATGTTAGAACTATTGAACGTCCGATTTAAATCTAACGGTCAGATGAGCTCTACTCACGGTTGCGCTTAAACTCCTTCTAGAGATCATTGCTGATCTGGACCCAACATTTCCCATCGAACGGATATTATTTGAATAGTAGCAACATTCCTTTCAAATGGTGTTGAGCCCTAGTAAAGAAAAACAAAATGTACAGGCTGTGATTTGCCACATCGTTCAGGGTTGACCGCAGGCAGGACAATCTGACGGATTTCTTCTTCTATTTTAGAAATAAGTGGGAGCGCCGCTCTTCATTTTTATAACAAAAATGAAATTACCTCCAAAATTGACGGCGGGGTATATCCGCCCGTGAATCCGATCTGACTCGTCTCGTGTCCATTCCGTCCCGTAGTTCAAATTTGATCCGTAGTTGACGGATCTACGGATCTATGTCGGGTCGGATAGGCAACAAATTTTCAGACTCGCTCGAATTCGTGCCCGATCTGTCTCCCGACCCGACCTGTGTAGAAATTCAAAAAATTCAGAAATATTCGAAAAAATATATATTAAAATAATGTGCAGAAATTTTTCAAAAATTCGAAAAAATAAAAAAAATCAAAAAAACTGACAGACCCGCCTCGATCCGTGCCCGACCCGCCTGGACCCGACCAGCCCGAGTTTATCACGGATCAGATTGGAGGTTTTGGGTTCGAACCTGTGGACCCGTTGAACCCGTGGATCCGTAGATCCGTGAATCCGACTAATTCCATCATCAACCATTACATTCTTACGCTATATTCTATATTATTTTATAATCTTCTGATTAAATCTAAAATAAATAAAAAGTTCACAAAAATCACAAAATTCTAATATAAATACAATAACCATTATCAATATAATCCTATGATTTATATTATTCTCTGGTTTTATTGAATTTTTTCCATCATCACCCTCTCATGATCTATAATGGCTGACATTCGAATATCGACATATCGCGTATTTGCCAGCAATGCATCATCTCTACCAATCGTCGTCGTCGTTGCTTAGTCAACAGTCGCACACAAACTCAAGCGAAACTCGTCTCAAAATTGCACAAGTTATATCTCTATAGCACAATCCTCGCATCACACTTGGTCGGAACTAGGCCACGCTTCGCATATGCCCACAAGCAAATCACCAAATACACTCACCCCTCTCATCTTACCTCTGGTAGGTGACTTGAGAGATAAACTCGCCTCTGGTCTGATCTTGCCAATGATCAGTGTTGATCGGCTCTACTTCTCTAGCAACCAGACATCTCTACTTCTCTAGCAACCAGAATTGCCTCTGTGCTAACGATCATCTACCAGGTCATCTCTACTTCCGTCACACCTCTAGAAAATATGAATAGAACGGGTGCGACTAATCCCACCATGTGTGCATGACGAATGCACACATAAGGCAATGATAAAGTGTACAATAAATATAAACAAATCAGTGACACAATTCATAAAAAAGTATAATTTTATTGACTACAAACGATTTTGTACATACATTAAAAAGTGTATCAGAATGAACGCCTGTGATCTTCATCCTAAGGCGTCCTTGTCAAAAGCTCCAATGCTCCTCGCCTGGACTCCACAACCATCGTGGAAACGTGAGTAATTATAAAATTACTCAGTGCGAATTTAGGTCCAACCTTTGAGCTTATATCTTTCTCTAAGATTAGACCCCAACCAACACCTGATAAATATTTATTCATATTAAAACTAACTATTCAATTAAGTTGTTAATTAAAAATGTTCTTAGAAAAACTTAACTAAGTTTGAAATAAAAGTTTAATGTAATGTCGTTAAAGAAACCCAAAAGAATAGAATAAGTACTAAAGTATACATATAATCCCACCATGTGTGCATGACGAATACACACTATGATTTAGAGCTCCACTAAATGAATATAGAGACAACATTTCTTAATGGTGACATTGATAAAACGATCTATATGAGGCAATCAGAAAACTTTTTGGCCGGAGATCCAAAGTTTATGGCCTACCGACTCAAAAAATCCATTTATGGACTCAAACAAGCATCTCGACAATGGTACTTGAAATTCACAACATTATTAACTCATACGATTTCGAGTCTAACTTAACTGATGAATGTATATCTCAAGTTATGTTGGAGTAAATTCATTTTTCTGGTCTTATATGTAGATGTAATACTACTTGCAAGTAACGATAAAAATATGTTGCATCAAATCAAGAATTTTCTATATAGTAACTTTGAAATGAAAGATCTTGGTGATGCCTCATTTGTTCTGGGGATTGAAATACTAAGGAAGAGATCACAATGTATTCTATGGCTATCCCAAAGGAACTATATCGATAAAGTTTTGAGTAGATATGGTATGAAAGATTGTAAACCAGGAGATACCTCTTTAGCTAATGGAGATAAATTCGGTCTTAAACAATGTTCCCAAATTGATTTAGAAAAAGGATTCCATGAAAGACATCCATATGCATCCGTTGTAGGCAGCCTCATTTATGTCCAAGTATGCACGAGACCAGACATAACCTTTATCACTGGAATGCTAGGACGATACTTAAGTAATTCAGGTATGAAGCACTGTAAGGCAACAAAGAGGGTGCTAAGATACCTAAAGAGAACAAGAAATTTTATGCTCATATATCAGAGTTCGAAAAAGCTCGAGGTCACCAAATATACTGACTCTAATTTTGGAGGATGTGCAAAAAACATGAAATCAACATCAGCATACATCTTGATGATGGCAGGCGACGCTGTGTCGTGAAAAAGTGCTAAACAGACATTAATAGTACCTTCCAAGACTGCAGCCGAATTTTTATTACATGCTACGACGCATCAAACCATGGTGTGTGGCTCAAGAGTTTTGTCACTAGGCTGAAAGTAGTTTCTTCTATTGAGAAGCCGCTAACACTGCTATGTGACAACAATTCAGCCATACTCTATGCAACCAACAACAGAAGCTCATCTAGGTCCAAGTACACAGACATCAAGTTTCTCGTTGTAAAAGAGAGAGTGCAGAACAATGAGTTGAAGATAGAATATATATGTACATACTCCATGATTGCAGATCTACTTAAAAAAAGGCTACCACCTAAGAAGTTTCATGAGCATGTTGCTCGTATGGATGTAGTTTCTGCTTAGAATAGTTTGGGGAAATGTGAGAGTATCATTTTTGGGAATTTTATTATATGTTATGTAATTTGTAACAAGTCATAATATATGCAAGTTATATTTTGATTATCATTGTATTTTCTCTTTAAGTTTTTGACCTCACTAAAATAAAGAATAAAGATGACTCATTTGAAAATAAGCATGTATAATCACACTATCGTGTAATTTCCGAACTATATATCCAAATCTATTCATGTCATCCAGATGCATTTGGTACCGTGATTTAAGTCGAGATAACCACAAAATAAATGTGATGAACATCGCTTTAAGTTTTTTATTGGCACAACTGGTGGACCAAATTGTTTAAGAAGCACGAAAATAAAGACATAATAGTTATGCATGCAGATAAAAATATATGTAATCAATAAGATCACACTTATTCATGTGAGAGATTGTTGGAATTGAGACATCAAA
The DNA here is from genome assembly GCA_964058865.1 of Eleocharis quinqueflora. Taxonomy (NCBI): domain Eukaryota; kingdom Viridiplantae; phylum Streptophyta; class Magnoliopsida; order Poales; family Cyperaceae; genus Eleocharis; species Eleocharis quinqueflora. The sequence continues at coordinate 54,575 of CAXKVX010002271.1, forward strand.
TCCAATAAAAAAGTTTGAACTACATATTATATGATTAATATATCAAACATTGTCACTAATATTACGAGATGTAATATACGATATGTCATAAATATGATAAATTAAAATAATGACATAATACGTATTTCACTAAAATTTGTGATACAAATACATATATAATTAAAAGTGAATTAATTATAATTATTGATGAACCAATTATGATTAATTTAACTAATATTAGTGTTAATGTAAAGTTATAATATTATTTAGACTAATCCAATTAAATTGGATCAAGAGCCCAAACAAAACAGACCAATCAACAAGTGTCTTGCGACCACAAAGAGTCCCTTCGTGTTCGCAAAAGACAAGGATAAATTTGGGAAGAAATATGAAGAATTTCAGCCCAAGTCAATTGCGACCGCAAAGAGCCATTTTGCGGCTGCAAACAATGAGTCCGAAAGGCATATTTTTCGCCCTTATTTTGCTGATATATTTTTAACTTATGTTCCAAATAATATCAAATTTTGTGTACGTGTTTACAATAGTAATACCAAAATTTGGAAAGGTTTTGAAAAGAATTTGGATATCAAATAGTTTGTAGAATATTTGTTATTAATTATGGGATCTCTCCAAGATACGTTATCACTAGTATTTAATTGATGGATCTCCAAGTAATACATGTGTGTTAAGTGCACATGTGTTGTGCTTAGGCTCTAGTTTATCCTTTTCATTAAAGATAATTACTTCTTGGTTGATTCGTGATCTTAGAAGAAAAGAAAGAGCACCGATATTTGCTTGGAATGACTCATTAGGTATCGTCCCAAGGTGTTGTTCAACGGTCTTCATCGACTTCTTGAATTTGCTTGAGTGGCAAAAGACACGAGACCGTAGAGATGAATAGTAAGTTCTCGCTTCCACTCATTTTATTATCTTAAATCTTGCGCTGAGTTTTATTACAATTGTTTAATTAGAGTTTCGATATTTTATTTGACTCTATCTAATTTGAAATTGCACCAACATGTTCATGTTAGAACCAATGTAGGTATTATTTGTAATTGTAATATCATCAATACTAAATATATTATTATGTGTTTAACATTAGTGACATGATCAAAATCAAACAAATACGTTGAATGAATTAAACATATAATTTTACTAGAATAAATTTATAGGGCGTTTGAATGAGTCTTTTCATGTTTTAAACTTTAGGCCTCATTTCTAATTGTATATTACCAAAACACACTTAAAGTTATATCCTCTAAATAAATATAAATAAATTTATTGAAGATATCAAACTAATACTTCTAGTATACTTTTGAAAGAAATGAGCAGCACGCCAGCATACATACTTCTTACCAACGGAGACATTACAAACCAATAATTTGATGGATACATTTTGTATAAAATATCAAGATATAATTAAAAAGAAAGCAAATTAATACTTGATTTATACTTCTGATGGAAATGATCAGCACGCATACTTTTTTCCAACGGAGACATTCTGATAAGCTGATAGATACATCTTGTACAGAATACCACAAAATACAAGAAAATGTGATTTGCTTTCTACAAAAGAATAATATCATTCCTTATAAAATATAATTAGCTTCCAAAATAGAAATTAACCTAATCTTTTTTGAGAAGGTCGTAGAAGACCATTGGTCTTGTATAGCTTTTGCTGCACAAGGCCTGCCACCAAAGATTTCAAATGGTTTAAAACAATTATGTAATGTCTAAAAGAACTCGTATTTTTTCGTAAGAGAAAAAGGGTCAAGTTTTGCAATTTAATTAAAAATGCAGAAATTTTGTTTAGCCAGATTTCGAACCTATGATCTTCTACACACAGTATTTTTTAATGTCGAAACCTTTGTATTATATCTTACTTTTGTCGTCTGATCAAGGCATAACCTTGAAGATACTTGCTTTAGTTTAAATGACTATCCATTTTTTTTCTTCATCCATATTTAGCAACAGAATTAAACATGACAATTAATAATACCTGCATCGCGAATGCCAAATGTAATAAGGTGGCCTCAGACCAAGGTTTTCCGATGAATTGAAGGCCGATTGGCAACCCTTCTTGGTCATAACCAACCTATATTCAATTGCAGATACGTATAAGAAACAAGATGCTACTTGCATAAGAAAATACACTAATACAGTATGGATAAGTTCTGATAATTAGCTTTATTTTGGAAGTCTGAGCAAAACTTTCAAAATAGGATATTGTGGCAGCATTGTCCATTTTAGTGCAATTTGGTAACTTTGTCATGACTGATATTTACAAACATGAAACCCAAATTAGTAACATTTGATCCCTGTTCTTTACTGAGTTTCGTTGTTATATATTTATCTTTTGGTTTTTTTTGTTTTCCTAATTTCTTACCTTAGGTCAGTTAAGCACAATAATTTTTTTAACATCAAAACATTGCCAAAAAGCTAATATTTCTAATCCAAAAAAATACTTACCATTACTGTAATAGCAGGTAAGCCAAGAAAATTTCCTGCTATGGAGAATCTCACCAGTGCAGCTGAAATGAATAGGTTATCAAATTAGCATGGTGGTAACAACAGATGTTCATTCAAATTACGATATGACGATGATTATATTTAATTGTATATAATAAACTTACCCCCATTAATGTAGTCAAGCTCTCCAGTTTCTAAAGCATCGTTTTGTAATGGATATGCAGTTACCCTATAAATATAGATCATGAAGAGAATTGCATAATTAACATGACAGATTTTTCCAAGTATCAGTAGGTCACAAGTTTGGAGGTGGACTATAGTAGTACTGTGATTCTTGTATCTACAACAAATTTAGCGTAACTCGTTGCACACAAATCACTATGAGCCGGACTGTACTGTAAATCTGGCATCTACAAACAAATTTAGCATAGTTCATCGCACACAATTCACTGTCCATAAATAAATATCAATGTGGCTTTTTGTGGAATGTAGAAGATGTTATTATAGGCTTTCAAATCAAAGATTTAGGAAACTGTATCACAATTATTACAGAAAAATAGTTACCCAGTTGTTGGTGTGACAATCACATCTGCCATTTTGAAGATCTCCTTGTGGAAGTACATTTGACGGTTCCTGTGTTAGAAGTTCAACAAACTCAGTATAGATTGATAATGACAACTTTTTCTCACTCAAGAAGTATTTAAAATAATTGTTAAAAAATTTCATTTGGTCAACAGGATTTAGTCGTGGACAGGATGGTATCTTGAGGACTGGTATTGTAATATATCAGTAATATCTGAACTCCCTGGTACCAAATTTTCTGCATTACAAGGCTAAGCTAACCATTGATTTATTATAGTTCAATTTTACATTATTTTGACCGAATATGTAAGCGAGTGAGAAATTGAACAGTAAACTAGCCAAGGAGAGATAAGGAATACAAATAAAGGAACAAAAAATGTTTGAAAAGAGAATGAATTGTCTAGTACAAAACCCCAAACCAGGTGGTACCTATAGGTTTATGAATAACATTCAACTTCATGGAACTCTTGGAAAAGCAACCCGTGCCATCCAATTTTTGTTATATAAACCTCTCTTTCCTAAAAAGGCAGTGTGATCTCTCATGTTTGATTTGGAATAGATGGAGCCTGTCTTATACTTCTCTAATTTTAGTTATTGTATCTGTTGACATGATTAAGGATCCAGTATTATAATCCTGGAGATAAAGTTTTTGAATTGAATTACCTAATTCTTTGAGCATTAAGATAGTCTTGGCTGCTGAATGAACCATAAACACTAAGTGCAACTCGTGCATCCCAACCAACCTCCGAGTTGTTCCTTTTGAACATGACAGGAAATAATTGAACATTTGTCAAATTAATAATATCAACAAATTGTTTCATATCACATAATAATAGAATTCATCAAAATTGGGATAATTAAATAATTGCTTACGTATTCTCAAGATATTTGTACAATGAGGCTGTGCACTCAGACCCAATTGTCACATAATGAGCCAACCGCATCTCTTCTATCTCAGGTATGGTAACATTTACCGTCTTACAGAAAAAAGAAGGATAAATGGACCACTTATATAAGCATCTTCTTACTAGCATAAAGCTAAGAAACTAGGGTTTAATAACAAGCGACATGCTGTTTCTCTTACTGTTGCCAGACTGCGTATAGTCTGGTACAGTACCATTTTTAAGTAAAATATAATTTTGGATAAAACTTTAACTTGACTGTATTTTTCTTTTTCCTATTTTCTGTTAACCTTCTCATTTACTTGTCTTATCTACTTATTTACTTATATGTCTGACAAACATTGGAAAAAAGAAAGTTTCAGTAACACCTAAGCCAGGAAGCATTTTGTGCCTATGTCATAATGAGAAATATATTCTGGTATAAGACATGTTAATTAAAAATATGATTAATAGGTCCTTTACCTTCCAACCATAGTGCTGGTCAAGCAGTTGAAGTGCTTGATTGCAGCAATGTCGGATGTCGTCAGTACAGTCACTGAACCACTATAATTTCCAAATACAAAGCATCAACAAGCTAACTTTTGCTATGTATATGAAGAAATAAGGGCAGAACAGAAATAGTGTTTCAAATGCAAATGTACCTTTTCATATTTGGCAAACTTGATGTTGTTCATTGTACGTGTAGTTGCTAGAAGTGGGAAATTCAACTCCGGCTGGGTTGAAGAACAAGTTGATAAACCAATGAAATGCATACAACATATATTCAAATATTTTTGTTTTTTATCTCAATAAGAAAATTGGTTTTTATTTTTAAGTGACAGGTGAAATGTGTACCAGACCTCACTGGTACACTGACATGTTACTTTGTTTTGTTCCAATCTATTGAAATCTTGATGTAAATTGCATCAATTTTACACTCATTCAGTTTGGATGGAGAAGTTCAGCAAGGACCAGAAAAAGCAGAGTTAAACTTGAATCTAATTTGGCCTTTTGATGTTTCTTGGGACAAAACAGTATAAAAAATTATAATTAACTCCTTACTGGCATGTACTGAATTAAAGCAAACTCCAATAATAACATTTTTGGGGTCAAATTTGTACATAATTTCATCAGTATCATACCTGGGAGTACATGTTATTGCCTTGAAATGACTGGTTGCATAATGCCGCATAGCTACAAAATCAAAAGTTCAAAACATTAATACTTGATCATATGACAAATCATAATAACTTGATTGGAATAAGAGCATAGATAGTAAGAGAAATACTAACGTAATGAATGCATCCTCAACTGTAGCAGCTAGAATCCCGGGCATCCCAACTGTCCAATTCAATGGAAGTACTCTGCAATGCAAATAATATATCACTTCAATATTGGTGCAGCCTGTACTGTGTACGCTGCGGATATGGTTATAAAGATTTGAAACTAAATTGGTTGTACTGAGTGGCAAGTCAGTTGTGAATTGTGAGTAAATGGTGAAATCACATAGATAGGTTGAACAGATGTACGTCTCTTTATAATTCGGCTATTAAAACGGGATTAGACACTGAGAAGCACCGGAAAAATTATTGCTGACAAACATTGATTGTCCTGTGAGGAACAGGGAAGAGAAAATTAAAACCCACCCAGAATTTGAGAGGCGTCCTGAGGTTGGCTTGAAACCAAGTACACCGCACAATGAAGCAGGCATGCGCACCGAACCTAAACAAAAGAACTGTCAATAGGATACTGATACATATCATCTCACCGATTTAGTTATTACAATTTTTCATCTAAAGTTTGACATCTTTTATTTCATCAAAAACCATTTTAATTTACTGCACGCAATAGGTTCCACATGGAAATTGGTACTACAAGTAAAGTAAAACCGTCTGCTTAGGCAAACAATTACCAGATTATTTTTCTTCGTTATATTAAAGAAATAGAAATTTAATCTGTACCGCCTCCATCGACACCAAGTGCAACAGGGCACAACCCGGCACAAACGACCGCAGCAGATCCGCTCGAGGAGCCTCCCGATACCCTGTTGATGTTGTATGGATTTCTTGTGGACCTGCGATTCCCCAAATAAGGAACAAAGAAGGAAAAGTACTTGAGATTAACGCAGGATATCAACTAACCAAATGGAATAAGAAAAAAAAAATGCTATTTTATATCGCAACAATAATAAGTACTCTTTAGAAGGTAGATAACTAATTAACACTTTAATAGCATACTTTAAGATCTGGTACATAATTCGGTGGCTTATTTATCGTGACAACCAGAAATCACTTTTTGAAAACATAATAGGACCCATAATAACACAGAAACAAAAAGAAGATGAAATGAGTACAAATATACCCATAATGAGGATTAATGCCACTGGTCCCTGCACCTAGTTCGTGCATATTTGTTTTTCCAACAAGAATTGCTCCACATGCTCTCAGTTGCTTCACACAAGCAGCATCTTCTTTGCATACTCTCTGTTTGTGCAACCACTTTGTACCACCTAATAAAAAGGGGTTTCATTTCTTGTTAGCTCATAGCTTCATAGGCTAGCTACCACCCAACAAAAAAAACTGTTTCATATCTTGTTAGCTATATCCATGTGCGCGGTATTAAAACTAGGCTGTTTCGTCTCTCCAAACCATACACAATGCCGAATGAATGAATCATGGTGCTATATATAGCCTATATATGTGGAATGTCCGAATATGAAGGGAAATCTACTTTTCTTCAAAATAAAATGGAAAGAAATGTGTGGTGCACAATTTGACTATGAGAGGTAAAAAAGTGCATTGGCATGGCCTGTTTAAGTACTGTGAGAGGTAAATTGAACCCAATTTGACTTGAACCATGGCCATTGGCCCTTCTAACGTAGTCGAATAAAATACAATGATAGATAGAAACATCTGACACACTTTGAGGGATTAACTTATAATAAAATTCAGTATGTATTACTAAAATAATTTGAAAATTTTAATTCTTATCTTGTGGTAAAAAAAAATCATAATGGTAGATGATGATGTTAGTCTGGCCAGGTCCTCTTTTGTTGGAACATAATGATGCCTATATATATATATTTAGTATAACAGGAGGTAAAAGGATGCTGAAAATTAATAGATGTCCGTACCGGTAGTTGGGTATGGTGTGCAATCAATCTCATCTTTTATTGCCACCAATACTCCATCCAAGGCAGAAATTGGATTTCCTGGTATATTAAAATCATACATAATTTAATTAAATAGTAGACCACATTTTCCTATTTTCTCTGAAGCATGGTCACTGTCAATGAATTATTTTGGCCACCCCTAGTTAAATGCTCATGAACCTCTAGTCACATCTTGTTTCCCAAAGTTTGGGCTGTGTAAATGGATGATAAATTCTTACTTACTAGAAGTCATGCATGCTCTTATCTAACTCGCAACAAGAAAAAAATATTTTATCATATTCTATATAATGAGTAATAACTTTTATTTGCAAAAATATTTGAAATTGATAAATAATTATTAATTTTATGTATTTTGTTGTTAAATATTTCCTTGTTTAAAATACAAATTAAACATCATATTTAATTGGTTTACTACTTTACTAGAAGGCTTAAACAATACCACATTAATATTTAGTATACACTGAAATTTAGACCAACTTATTACCATATCAGTTGAGTTAATAGGACATTTTAAAAAAGTATAATATAATTCTCAAAATAAGTATACTTAAATATACCCATGCATGTTATTCTCAGTGATGAACCAACTGTTAAAATATGGTTTAATTACAATGTTTAGAAATCTGGAATTCAAACACTTGTTTATTAAACGTTTCATAAAATTAAAGCAAGTATTTGAATAAGGAAAGTCTTAAGTTGAATTCAAGCACTTGTTTTGCAAGACAAAGTTAAATATTGCATAAATAAAGCAATTCAACTTAACAGTTCGGGAAGTTTGTGACATGTTTTCTTAATTGCAAATGTTGATTTTGGAAACATTCTCTATTTAATTAGTAAAAAAAAGAATGCGTCAAATTAAGTTGTTTAGTACCTTGCTGATACCTAAGCGATGATTCTTCAGCCTGCCTGATGATATCGTCAGCATCGTAACTAATAAAAAATGCCATGTTTAGATTAGGTCCTGAACTCTCCTTGACAGCCTTCAAAAATCGCTTCGCAACCTTGAAAATATTGGAAACAATCAATACATTTTAAATGCATTTAGTACATCTGGCACTATTTTTGCTAGGACCACAGTAGACAGAATGAGACGGGTACTGAAACAAACAGGAAAAATGTACCCCAAAAGGAAAAATAGTGATGTCAACATCTCAGTAATTTTATGTTATTTGGGTTTTACATAAAAAAATGTATAGACTACATAAACAAGAAGGATCGAGTACCATAAGAGGGGTTGCTTCTCCAGTGCCGTAGGCTCTATAAAAATCTCGAATTGTCCATCTCTTGAAACCCGAAGATAACTCACCAGTCATCATCGATTCGAGTGGAGCCGGGAGGCAGTTCATTGCCTCTCTTACTCGTTCGCCGGGAGATAACTCGGGCTTCGTCAGACTAACATTCTGCTCTGGAATATCTACACTTAAAGTAAGTTCATTTAGAATTTCAACAATGATTGACAATTAATAGTTATTTGGAAATTTATTCTTGGAATTAGCACTAAATGTGGAGAGCTCAACCTTCCCAGTCGTTGGCATTGGTGAAAACCGGTGTCTCTGGTATTTCAGCAAATGTGACCAGCTGTAGTGAGCAAAGAATTTTAGCATGGAAATAAAAGAATGAAAAAAAAACCTTTAACATAAAAATAAATATGTGCAGATTTTGTTTGAAACTGCATTAAAAATATGTTAATTAGTTCTTCAATTACTGATAGAGTGATAGGTACATGAGCACACAAGCAATTATGAAAAAACTACTATACCTTATGAATAAGATTATCTTTCTTGAGTATGTAAAGCACTATAGGACCAATTATCCAAGATTCCAAAATCCATACAAGAAGCTTCACCAAAAGCCCGGCCACGCGAGGAGCTATCAAATTTACCATTGAGATTTTGATCAGTAACATTAAAACTTTCCAAAATTTAATTTCGCAAAGAATTTGAATACCTTTAACTTCAGGATGAATGTAGAATTCATCACTATCAGAACCAAGGTTCACTTCAGGTGCTGGTTTGTACACTTTTGCAGTTGCTTTGAACAAACCCATCAGGCAACAAAAATAATTTGCAACTTCAAATTCCAATACTGAAAAGCAGATTTTGGAACAAGGATTGATTATTGGAGTGTTGAGAGAAAGGTCAAGCTTTTGGTTCAATTATATCGAAATGGTTTTTTGTTGGTTATATGTTAGGTCTTAGGAGCTAATTAATTATATATAGAACTAGCAATAGAAAGGAAAATTTTGAAACAGAGGTGTAGTGAGGGAGAGAGTGTGTAATTAATGCAAGATATTGGAGACTTGTGCGAGAGGTTGGAGTAGAGTAGGAAGAAAAATGCAAGAGAAGAAGAGAGGAATTGGAAAAGGGAAGGACAGAGAAGAGTTAGTTGGGGAATCGTTTCTTGTTAACTATCGTTACCTTTTGGCGGGGTCCCGAAGAAGGTAGTTGTTTTCTCTCTCCAACGGTAACTTTCGAACAGAGAAGAAAGAGCGAATTTAATCATCTCCTTCATAATCCAGTTTTGAAAAGGTTTAATTATTTTGTAAAAAAAAGATTGTTTGATTTTTTTTAGATGAAATAGAAATAATGATAGTAGGACCATTTTTCTTAATATTATACTACAACAACAACAAAGTCTTTATTCTCAAATGAATTAGGGTAGATTAGAAATAAAATTCAATCTAGAATGAAAAATTAATATAAATAATGATAATATAAAAAATAGTAAAATAATAATAAAAATAAAAGTATAGAAATAATAATAATAATAATAATACACTATTTTATTAATCATAAGTTTAAACTAGTATTCTACGTCATTAATCCTAAATTTAGTCATACAATTATAACACTATTTCTAAAATTTAGTTTGTCACGGTTCTGGTACGTGAATCGCTGACTTTCATGCACTCCTATCTGACGCCAACTCTTTGGAGACATTCCACGCCTTTAAGTCCCTTTTTACAGTTTCATTCCATGTCAATTTCGGTCAACCCCTACCTCTTCGCCTGTTTTCGACGCAACTTACAACTCCAGCACGTATCGGTGCATCAGAAGGCCTACGTTGGATGTGCTCATACCATCTCAAATGATGTTGATCAAGTTTCTCTTCAATCGGTGCAACACCGATCTTGTCATGTATATCGTTATTTCTAATGTGATCCCTTCTTGTATGCCCACATATCCACTGTAACATATGCATCTCTACCACACTCATCTTTTGTATGTGATGCCTTTTAGTAGCCCAACATTATGCTCCATACAATATTGCGGGTCTGATCGCCGTCCTATAGAACTTGTCTTTCAACTTTTGTGGGACTTTCTTGTCGCATAGGATGCCGGATGCCAGATGCCTGTCGTCATTTTATCCAACCCGCTCTTATTCTATGGCTAACATCTTCGTCAATCTCACCATCACTCTGTAACATCGATTCCAAATATCGAAAGGTGTTTCTTCTAGGCACTACTTGTCCATCTAAACTGACATCTTCATCTTATGATCGAACGCCACTGAACTTGCACTTCATATACTCGATCTTAGTCCTACTAAGTCTAAAACTTTTTTGATTCTAAAGTCTTCCTCCACAACTCTAATTTTTTACCCACACCTACCTTACTTTCGTCAATTAGGACAACATCATCTGCAAAGAGCATGCACCATGGGATATCGTTTTGATTCTAAAGTCTTTATCCAACTATTGAAACACTCTGCTATATTATTAGTCAAGTAATCACACTTTGTCAGCTCAGAAAACTTACTTTTGCACAAATATTATTGTGATGATTTTTGAGATATTCAATAGCATGTGATCACTCTGTCATGATATTATCCAAGTGAGCCTGACACTTTTGTGTGGTGTAGGCCCTTGCTGCAAGCCACATGTTCTTATCATAGACTATATCATGAAACTTTTTTAAAGGTTTTCGTCAGATGTCTCATAAATTCCCTATGCTTTGAATCAGAGAATCTACTTGTAATAACAGGTGCCAAACCTTTATTTGCATCCGAATAGATTGCCAAACCCGGTGGATTTTCTATTGTATTCCTCAACTGAGTCATGAACCACTCCCAGTTCTCTTTCATTTCTACATTAAAAACTCCAAATATTATTGGATACAACCAATTATGACAATTAATCACTGAAGCAGCCGCTAACTGCCCCCTTTAAATGCTCGTGAAACACATTAGCAAGTTAAAAGATTGGACAAATATACATAATGAGTGAAAAAATCGATTTTATTTTATTTGGGTTTAGTTGGCATTCAAATGAGTCGAATCAATGCCCAAATAAGATCTATAACTATGTAGAAGCCATATATGCATGGTTTGACACAAATAGCTTGATATAATACATATTATTACCAACCCTTATGCAATCTATCTGAATAATGATGTCTGGGAATTTCATTTTCAACTCCGCCTTAAAGTTGTATAACACTTTGAAGCCATCCTCCCACGACCCCTACAACTTATCAAGAGCCGTTTTTTTGCCCTTCCAAACCTTATTATAAGTAAACTTGACGTGAAACTCGTCTTCTAACTACTTCTTACTTGTTTTGCTCCAGTCATAGAATTTTTCCTCAACCAATTTGCCGCATTTTTTTATACCCAAGATTGAGAAACCATCTTTCCTTCAACCGTGTTAGTAGACAGACACGTATGTTCGTGTGGTAATACATTCACCTGCAATTGCAAAAAAATTGAATGAAACCTTGCAATATTATACATCATAAATAAGTGATATTAAGTTATGCATGCATACCATAAAGGCCTTGCTAGCTTGAACCTTAGAAGCGTGAATCCTCCAATGATAATCAGGATTTCTGCATTTTCCAATGAATCTTTTCTTGTTTGACTTTACTACTATGTATTCAAATCCATTTTTATAGCAGTGTCTCAATGCGTCTTTGAAGGTATTGGCATATGGAAATAATGCTTTAAGCTCTATCTTCGAATTGTCTGGATCATATGCAATGCTAGGTTCACTTTCAACTGCCTCCTGATTCACAGTCGACTCCTCTTCATATACTTAATCTGCCGACACAGCGGATGCACCAATTTGAACCTCATCTCCAGCATTTGCATGAGCAAAATCATCCTCACGATCATAAAAATTCATAGGTTCATCATATAATCTCACATAGTCAGCAAGGTTGCCAGAAACATTACATTCTTGGGTGTTCTCTACTTGGCTCTGACTACCCAGAACAATTCTTGGTGCTTGTTAAGATGGAGTGCAAATGTCTTTTGGATTTGTACCACTACAATTTGAACTCCAATTAGCATCGTACAATACTAAAAGGAATGATAATTTCCTCTCGATTTGGTACATTACAATTAAGTCTGATATTTGAGATTTAGATAGTAGCTCCACTTCTTTAGCCATAGTTTTGTGAAGAAACCAAATTTTAGGTGTTTGGCTGCTGCCCTAACAAATCTTCTCAAATAAATCACTCTACAAATCTATTAGAGAAAAATTATCTAAATCGGCCACTCATTCCCGTGTCATTCCCTTGAAATATACTTTTCTACCATCACTTTGCTTGTTCCAAAAGCCCTCAATCTTAACCTTTATCCTAAAGGCAATGCAGTTTCTTGGTCAACCATGTACAAAAAGGTTGAAGCATTAATATTAGAATATACTAGCTGTACTTGGTGAATCCACATGTTAAAATTGTGTACTAGAATAGACACAAATGTATAGCAAAGCTCCTTAATCAAAATCAAATTTTGAATCTATGGAGAAGGTTTGATGTTACAATAGAGAAATAAATGCAAAAGATTAGAAATCGTAGTGAGATTTTTCAAGATAGAGACCTTTGATATAAATCATGAATTAAATGCATTAAAGGATTTAACTAAAATAAAAAAAGCAATAAGATGCAAATGCATGCCAGTATCATGTTACTTGTCAGTTCAATTCTGCCTTTCTGTTGATTGTGCTATTGAACAAAGCAAATAAAAGAACAATTCAAAAATACAACATTTGATCAACAAATTTTGTAGTGCTTTCATGAGGTTTAAAAATACTGATATGAGGGAATTATGCTTCTGCACATTTACAAGGATGAAGAGATGAAGGGATGAGGGGATACTAACCCGTTGAGAATTCATGAGAGATCCATTTCATTTCTAGACATGACAGTAGGGATGAAAGCAAAGGATCGCTTCCAGAATCGCTTCCAGGTCGTAAGGACTGCTAGACGGGAACGAGCAGATGATCACTTCCAGGAGTAGGGTTTACCAGGACAAGGCGGAGTAGGTGGAGTAAGCGAGAGATGATAGGGGTAGGGTTTATTGGGTTTCACCTTCCCGTTTTCTCTATTCGACTCGACTGCTTCCAGCCTTCTCTATTCGACTAAAATGAGAACATGAGGTAACTGAAATGGATGGAGGGACAATTTAGAAATTAATATTATTATATATTTTTATCAAAACAGAAAAATTATACTGCATTAGTGACAGTAATCTAAATTAAAGAGGTTTTTCTATTTTGAGGTGACAATTTTTTTAAAAATACTATAAGATGACAGTAATCTAAATTAAGAATTTTGAATGACAATAATTTAATTTTCCCTAAATAATAATTGCAAATACTCTTATTCGAATACAAACAGTTGTTATTCATAACTATACATTCGTATATGTATCTGCATGAATAATCAGATATATATATGGTCTGTATCTTATTGTAATTTATGAATACGAATCATACAAACAAATAATATTTGTACCATTTACATCTACTTATTTCCCAAATTTACAAACAAATAATCATATTTCTGGTTTCTTTTATCACTAGAAGAGTAACTAGAAAATTCACTGTTTAAGGACCCAACAAATTTGACATCTGCTTCTCAAAGAACCGACCAAAACCAACCCGATATAATTTCTCCATCTAGAAACAATCAAATCTGCACTATATGAATTCACATCCGTTGTCATAATCGATAATGACAAGGAACAGGCATTGGCAATTTGGCATTGAGAATATAATATGTGGAACTCATACGAAATAATGAAATATTAAAAAAGAGTAAATTTTTTGGGAGGTAAATGTTCGTATCAAATCAATTCTTTTGTCAGTGAGCTCTGAATATTTTATTTTTAATCACTGAATTGTGTATATCTTTATATTTAGTTTCTTTCTCATTATTTTTTTATAAAAGATGTTAATAAAATTTACATGAAGTGCTTCTTTTATGTTTTAAATTTTTCGTAATAATTTATCTTTCAATATAGTTATCATATAGACGTCATGTCAATTTTTGTTATTTTTTATAAAATATAATAAAAAATTGATTAAATTTGAAGATATATCAAAATTCAGTTACCAAAAAAATGAATAATTTAAAATTCACTAACCGAAAACATATATGATAAATATTTAGCGAACTCTGAAAAAAAATACACTATTAAAAATATCTATTAAAATTAAATCCAATCCGTTCAAAATCAATAATAACAGCCGGCTGTCATACCCTCATACTGTTTTAATAACAACAGAATCGGATTTCTAATATTCGACTTAGATACTCTCTCCAGCGGAAGCGGATTCTCTACCGCGCAGCACCAACGGACGTTCATGATTTTCTGCGATGTAAGTTACGGACGGCTCAGATTTGATTCAGAGAGATCTGATATTATAAAGTTTAATTTGCACGAATTTCGATGCAAATCAAAAGCTGAGATTTACCGCGCAGCACGCACAGTGTCTGTGCTGCGCAGTAGAAGATCTGGTTTGCTCTCCAGCATTGTTTTACATTCGCACTCGCACGAGGCGCATAATACGATCGAATATGTTTATTCAGTACATAACTGTATGTATAATATTGCGCATTAAATATTAATAACTGACTATTTTGTGTAATTTTTACCATATTAGACGTATAAAATTAAAATATGCCATTCGTTAGTTAATCAATTTAAGATAACACTTGTAATGTAGGGATACAATCTTCTAGGAGAGGCAGGGAGATCAAATCTCGTTGGAAACAAAATTTGAAAAATTAATAATGAACACTTCAAAATAATTGTGTGTTGGGTAAAGGAAGTTTTTATCTAAAGAAAAAATAACACTGGTAATTTAATGTATTTTGATATTTTTATTAAAATTATTAACGTTTTTTTATTAGTTCATAAATTATTTACTGTATCAAATATTGATGTGATTGAAACTTAGTGTGTGTCATCTTATGCCGTCATATTTAATTTAAGAAGGTCGGATTAAATATGAACGATTGTAATTGATTCAGAAGTATATATTATAATATTGATTTTGCGCGAATTCATGGTGGCTCAATGATATCCGTTGCCATCGCACCAATCAGGGGCAGAGACAATGGGAAATTGGGGGGATTCCACCGTCTCTGATATTTTCGCACAAAATTCATAGGCAGTGTTTTTTCAAGTGTTCTTTTATATTTTTCATGGTTATTGACAGATCTAATCACCTCCGATAAAATTCATATACAATATTTTAGATATGAACCACTCCAACCTAAAATCCTGTCTCCGCCCCTGACACCAATGACAAGAGATAATAGTTCTCTAAAATGAAAAGTGAACCATGGTCCACATGGATGTCGAGTCCGTATCTGCTGTTATTTCGAGGGAATAATAAAGTTCTGTTATTCTGCTGTTGACCATGCGACTTAAACGGACGTCACAGGTGGACTGCACAGAGTCCGCTGTATTATATAAGTTATTTGCGAGATCGAAATGAACGATCAGATGTGAAATAATAATAGAACCCTGTTATTATATAAGTTATTACTGAGAATAATAGCAGATATGAAATCCATGGTGTCAGCTCATCCACAGACCACAAACAAAGCTGAAAATAGCGCAGATCAAATCTGACAGTTGTAAACCTATTTATTTATCCTGGATACAAGCGCATTTCCTATTCGCTACCAGAATTGTAGTGGGCCCCACCATGTAAAGGCTGTACCAGCTTTCTAATTAGATATTCTGAGGCAGTGGATTAAGTAAAAGAAAACTTGTTCCCTTACTAGCGTTTCTTTTCATCTTTCGTACTTTTTTTCCATCAAAATGCGAACGAAAGAAATCTAACAGTTCAGATATTATCAGAGGGAGATGATTTTTCTCGGAAAACCGAGCTTCAGGAATTAACCCCAATATAATTAAAGAACTTTTATGTTACTCTTGGGGCTCTCTTGTCAATGGCCTCTATTTCAATTCCATCAGAATTTCAAGACTAAGCTAGGAAAAGGAAAAGGGAGTTTGGCCCATCCCACTCCGCCACTCGGCTATTATGGCTCCAAAGATCGATTGCTGATTTGGTCTGAATTGCAGAAATCTGAAATCCCTCGTTTAATCTGAAAGATATATGCAAATTAACTTTCTTTGCCCTACTTTTTGCAGAAACTAACATGTAAATTTACATCAAACGTCGGATCAACTTCATATCAATATTATACTGATGTCTTTGCCCTACTTTTCATTATACTATGTACGACTCAATCAAGTGTCTTTCCATGTAAAATATGTTGAGGTGTTCGTTCTCTTTTTGGTTACAGAGATCTAGATACACAAATCCCCTCAATTGATGATCCATATTAAAACATAATAGTTTACCATTGTAGACTGTAGAGAGATAAATATGATGATATAAAATATACAAGCAGCTATGAACTATGTTTCTAACCTATAAAAATTACAGAAACTTTCTGAGCTAATAAATGGAATAATACACACTACGTATTTTCTCCAAAGAAGTGCTCAACCTATATAAAGATGTCAGATTCGATTCAGAAAATCATCCAAACATTCAAAAAAACTTTATCTTCATTTGAGCACTAAAGAGAGCCTCTTTCAAGTCTCCTCAAGCTATCTAAACCTGGAAGCACTTAGGCTAGCTACATATTGTTTAATTATCTATCCTAGATCAAACTTTGCTATTGTTTAGCATTTTGGTGCATAATCTTTGTATTGTCAAGTGGTGCATCATTGTCCTTAATTGTTTAGTCAATTAGACTTTTTGTTACGGTATAGAGTGGTGTTGCCCCTTGCATCGAGTTAGGAGAAGAAGATTAGCTATCTTGTGTTGGAAGAAGTTAAAGATCGTCTCCGCTCCTTTGTAAAAACATAGGCCTAAGTTTCTTTTGATAGACCGAACCACGTTACATATCGTGTCACTTATGCTTGATTGCTCTCTCTTCACTCACTCTCTCTCTTTAAGCTTTTTGATCTCTATTTTGTGATTTTCTCTTAGACTTACTTGCTAAATTGAATTGGCTAGGTAATTAAGGTTTTGAAAATCTGAATTGAATTGTAAACGTTTTCGCACTAACACTTGACCTTTGAATAGTGCCTTCTTAGTTAAATCACATTAACCCCCAATTTTGATAGTATACACATAAGGATATCGTGTTATATGTCGACATGATCAAGAAAATGCTTAAAATAAAGATGTTTAGAATAAGATCTTTTAGAATGTAGATAAGATATCTTAAAAAATTTATAGCGAACAAAAGAATAATATTCACATATCAGTTGTTGGAAAAGTTTTTTTGGAGATCCTACCAAATCTGATTTCAAAATTGAATGCATGATCCCATAAAGATGTCACCTTACTGCATATAATGAACTCAGTATAGAGATCATTCAAATTATATTATGACAATAAATGAGCTATGCATACTAATATCAGAAATTTAATAAGACAAAAATATTTTTATATAAGTTTTCTAGTAGGATAAAAGAACGAATACGAAACAATGAACATATTTTTAATAATGACTTTTGCTTTTAAATTAAAATATTAATATTTTTATTAATTAAAAATTAAGAGTTTGATATCAGAATGAGTGGAAAAATGAAACTTTTTTTGACAGTTTTGACAACACCGATCATTTGAATATTTTTCAGATGAACGGTGTTGCGAATATCATTCAGTCAATATTTTTGTTTTGATCGATATTCACGATGCCGGTCATTTCTTTTTTCCGCACAAATAAAGTAATCTTTTTTCTATTTATAATTTAGTTATTACATTTCTATTGTTAAAAAAATCGGCACAGGCAAAGCTCGTTACGCCAACTCAAGGGTAACGTCATCCTACCTTTGCTCTATCATCATGTGTAATTATATTCATTTTAAATGTTTATGTACATTTTATTATAATTTCAAAATGTTATGTATATTTCCTTGGGTATGCTGTGTATATTTCACTATAATTATTTTGCCTAATTTTTAGAAGATATTAACATAAATTAAGGATTAATTTTTATTGATTTGTTAATTTTCCACTAAATATGGAAACAATCCTAGTTTATAACTGTTCCAAACAAAGTTGTCCTAACAAAATAAAAAAATTTCTTAATAAATTTTATTAAAAGTAAAGAAAAAGTTTTTACATTATTTACAATTTGTGAATGTCATGTCTTGTATGCACTGCCTACTTTCTTCAAAAAGAAAAAAAAAAATTCAGTGTACAACTACTGTAGAATGAAGATAAAATGGATTTCAGATTTTTGCAATTATAGTAATTTAGTTAATTAGTCTATTTTACAATTATAGTATAGTGCAAGGGTATATTAGTAAAATAGGCTCACTGCCTTATATATAGAGATTGTAATGTAACTCAGTGGATGTATTCAATTAATGAAATCATTTTACAAATCATTTCTCTCAACTGTTTTCTCTGTTCTATCTTACAGCATGCAACTATTTTCATTCACTCCAGTTATATGTTTTTATTTGCAGAGAATAATGTCGGTGCAGTACAAGATACCAGAATACCAGATTATGTTCATGTATCACAAGACTGCCAGCAGCTTCTGGCCCGTATATTTGTTGCCAATCCAACTCGGATAATTTTCTTTTTATGAACTTACATTTGTTTGTCCTTCAAAAGTTTCCTTTTTTTTCTCGGGCCAAATCACCTCATCCAATCCTTAGGAACATTACCAGAAACCTGAGTGTACCTAATGCATTAAGGATTTGTATCTATAGAATATTTGAAGGGTATTTTACAAAAGTTTAATTCGTAAACATAAGACAGCCTTCTAAATTTTGAATCCAACAACCAGAGAATATCAATTCGGGAAATAAGGAACCACCCATGGTTCTTAAAAAACCTTCCACGGGAACTAACTGAGTCAGCACAAGCTGTGTACTACAAAAGGGACAACACTGCACCAACTTACTTACTGCAAAAAGAAGAGGAGATAATGCGGATTGTTAGTGAGGCCCGAAACCCGCCTCCATCTAAGACCACAGTAGCAGGCTTTGGGTGGGTAACCCAAGAGGGATCAGAAAACAAGAAAGAGAAAAGGCATGAGGAAGAAGAAGTGGAAGAGGAAGAACAAGAAGATGAAGATGAAGATGTGTATGACAAGACAGTTAAACAAGTGCATGCCAGTGGTGAATTCCATATCAACTGATTGCTGTTATTGTTACTATTTGTTTTCTTGGGGGAATAAGTAGTGTTGAACAATAATATCCATATTTTGTTTTTTTTTTCCTTTTCTTCTAATTCTAGCCTCTTGTTTTATAAAATTTCTGAATTTTGTTATTGAAGTGTACTATATATTGAACAGTGCAAATACTTGGTAGTTTCTGTTGGGAGCAGAACAAAAACAAGTTTGATATTTCTTTTAATACCTGAAATAAACGATAATTAAATAGCAAAAACACCGCTTATGATTGCGAAGCGATCAACAACAGTACATCATACAATCTAAACTACCAGTATTATTACCAACAGAGATCATGCAATACTCAACCACCCAATACAAATAGTGCAAGCAACACTGTCAAGTGCTTAAAAAGTTTCTGTAGTATAATAGGGTTTTCCTTTTTTTTAGTAGCTGTAGTTCTTGACAAACATGCCTTCCTTGGCCTCAGCAGACTCACCCTCACCGGTGTACTTGCCGAGCTGTGCGAGGGAGTTGGCCTTGGCTCTGGTGAGGAGTGCATCTTGTGCTGCCTTCACGTTCTCCGGCTGACCACCCCAGGTCTTCAAGCAGGTGTTTTGGAGTGCTCTGGCATAGGAGAACGACACGTGCCATGGGTTCGAGCTCTGGTTCATGGCATTAAGGTTCAAGGTTGCCTCCACCTCAGATTGACCTCCAGAAAGGAACTAATTACAGAGAAGCAGAAGAAAAGTGAGAAGGCTAATTCTTGGTCTTGATAACGTATTAACATAAAAATAACTTGACTTATCACTGTCTGTCCTATCTGTCCAGCATTTTCTGGTTTATGTCCTGCCTAACTTCACTACTACCAGACAGTCCAGCTGTTGATGGGTTTGAATACCTATTCTGACTGAAAGCGGCTTAAAGTGCCAATGAACCTCAATTTAGACGCTAAACACGTTAAACAGAAAAGTAGAAGTAAACCAATTCAAATGTTTTGGACTATTTCCAGACCCAACCAAGTTTTGGTGCCAAATTCAAGATCCTACTCATTGCTATCCACACAACTTCACTTCAGGCACAGATACAACTCACTGACACAGGCATAAGCAAACCGGTAAGAAGTGAGAAAAGGCCCACAAAAAGAGAAAAAAAACTAGAGAGACAGTGAGTTCAGACCATGATGCCGGGAACGGAAGGGGGGATTCTTCTGTGGAGGAGCTTGAGGGTGTAAGAGGCAACTTGTTCGGGGGATGCCCTTTCCTTGCACTCAGCGCCAGGGGTGACCATGCTAGGCTTCAACAGGATGCCTTCATACATCACATTGTTTTCTGCCATGTAGAAGAATGTCTCAGCCCACACCTTCTGTGCAACCTCGAATGTCCTGTCAATTCCGTGCTCTCCGTCCAATAGGATCTCTGGCTCTACTATTGGCACCAATCCATTGTCCTTAACAAAAAGAGAAAAAAAGGTTGTGGACGTGAGAATTATATATATTTGACAGTACAAGATTATAGGCGAATTAGGATTAGGAAGCATGATTACTTGGGCAATGGCAGCATAACGAGCAAGACCCCAGGCAGCCTCCTTCGCGGCAAGGGCAGAGGGGCCATTGGGAATGCTGACTACTGTGCGCCTGTTAGACAAAAAATAGAAAGAAGAAAACAAACTTACTTTAGTAGCAATTATTTATTTAACAAATAAATAATATATTTTCTTTGTGGTTCAAGCATCACCATTTAGCAAAGCGTGCGCCTTGTTGGTAGTAGGCAGCGCAGCGTGATGCAAGGCCATCCAATCCTTGGCACCATGACTCATCGTTTGAGCCTACAAGGGGTACAAGACCCTGCAAAAAAGGAAAACTGAGATTAATAAGAATTAGATTGTGAATGTTTTCCCATCCTGATTTCTGACAGGCCAAACCTTATTAATATTTGCCAAAACTTCTATTTTACTGTACACAGCTAAGTTCTGTAATAGTCAATCTTTATTACAGATTGGGAGTAATTTCAAGGTCAGTATTATCTTTATTTTCCTGAGGCTGTTCTGTTCTTACTCAATTGCATTTTTTTTTTTTTTTTTTCTCTTTTATAACTTATATTATTGCCAACTGTACACTTGTTTATTTGGCTCCGCCAAGACCTTACTTGGTTTTTTACTGCTTGTATTACTAAGGCAAAAGTTTTTAAGTAATCTGATGGTATCACTGGAAGAGAATTAATTTTTCATACCTTGTCAACTTTAATACCAGGGACAATGTTTTGCTCAGTGAGCACATCAACCATCTTCTTTCCATCAATGGTTGACTGGTAGAGGGTCTCCTCGAAGAGGATGGCACCTGAGATGTACTGGCCGAGGCCAGGGGCAGATACAAGGAGGGTTCTGTATGCCTGACGGTTGGTCTCGGTGTTTTCTAGGCCAATTGAATCGAGCCTCTTGCCACATGTAGCATTTGATTCGTCCATGGCCAGGATACCTCTTCCCGGTGAAGCAACTTTTTTCTGAAAGGAACAAAAGTCTTAGCATTGATGCGTTGCACAATGGTTTTTGAATTAGACTGTTTTTTTTTAATGTTTTGGTATATGATAGATGATACATGATTGAGGATCTTACAGGATATTAATTTGAGTTAATGATGTTTTTCATTAAGAAAACTTGTTACAAATTTACAGTTAGGAAAGTAGAAGTCATGAACCGTGCATATTCTTTCCTCACTGTATTTGTTTTTGGTAATACTGGTGCTGTGGTTATAAATGGACAAATAACTAGTTAATTTTGGTCCCATGTCTGATGGAATGCAATGAGTTATGTTTAGGGTTTGTATTGGGTTGAACGAGAACTGGACACAAAAAGTATCAGAAATGCATGAAACGCTGACGAACTCCCCCGTAAATTAATATTTTCTAGTTTGGGTACACGATCCGAATTTAGTATGGTGGCAATCTTTGGTACTGGTGCAATATCTGTCAAATTGCTTTGGAAAAGTATAGTCACACAGTATTTATGAATGCCTCTAATTTTTTGCCAGACTAAAACAAGTATCTAGTAGATATGTTATATATACATATTATTTTTTCTTTTAAATGACTTGAATCACAGGCTTAGATAAATATACTTACAGCTGTCTGGACGAGTTCATCAGCATAGGCGCTTGCACGCACAGTCACGGAAACTACCCGATTGGTCGGACGGGTACCGAAACATTCGTTCTTCTTGGGAAGGAAAGAAGACTTGAGGATAGTAGCAGATGCCATTGCTAGTGTACTCTGCTTTCTCTTTTTCTCTCCTCACTATCAGAGAGTGAATGAGAATTCTAGTAGAAATGTGTATATTTAGGCTTCTTGTATGTGATGGAGAGAAGGGATATGAGATGTGAGGCGTAGGCTAACGTTTACATTTGAATGGTGGAGATTGCGCTTTCTGCTCTAAGTCCTGATTGCTTCAATCCTCTTTGCTACTCTCTCTTTTGTCTTTTCTCTCTAAGTGCAATTTTGTGCACCTACTTTGTTTACCGTGGCTTTTCCCCTTTTCCTTCTAAATTTTGATTCACAGAAATGATCAAGTTATATTTTGCCTCCAATTAGGTCTTGGCTGGCAATTAGAGGTTAGTTTGTTCCAGCCGTTGTGTGAGAATTTTCTGTTGTAATATTTGAGGTTTCTCACTCTTGTTTTTTCCTGACAATTTTGAGTAAATATAATTTATTCTTCTTAACCGACTCTTTTATATGTTTTTCATTAGAAGACAAAAATAATTAATGCTCTGTTTTGTTCGCTTCACTGCATGTTTTTATATTTAAATTTAAAGTCTTTATATTTAAATTCACAACAAAACTGCTGTAAAATTTATAAATGTTGCAAGTCTTTATATTAGAACAATAAAATCTATATATTGTTATCTGCAAGTCTTTATATTTAAATTTGCTGCAAAATTTTCTAATATAAAGACTTACAGCAAAAAAAATGAAGATTTGCAGTATATAAAGACTTCAGTCCTAAATATAAAGACATGTAGGAAAGCAGATAGAGCGGACAAAGCAGAGCGAAAGTGGAGCGAGTGCATAAACTGCAAGTCTTTATATTATAACAATAAAATCTATATATTATTGCATGCAAGTCTTTATATTTAAATTTTCTGAAAATAACTACAAAATTTCTAATATAAAGACTTGAAGAAAAAAATAAAAACTTGTGAGCGACAGGATGAACATAACACTTTTGTTGTAAATTTAAATAAAAAGACTTCAGATTTAAATATAAAAACATACAAAAGAGCGAACGGAGCGGACAAAACAGTGTATTAATTACTTTTGTCTTCTAATAAAAAGAGCGAGAAGAAGACAGTTAAGAAGAGGTCGTTAGCATCACCAGAAATTTCACACTTAAGTTCCAATTGGCAGATGTGGTCACATGCGTTTTATCTTCTAGTTTTAGGTGGGCTTCAATTATGTTCTCTTCATTATATTAATTATTGATTGGGCTGAATGTAGAAATGTCCCATTTAAACCTTGAAAATTAGATAACTATGGGCTTTAAGGCCTTTTACTTCTTCAATTATTGCACAAAAAATCTGATTATTTTCCAACCCAATTCCAGTTGGTCTTTAATCGGGTCCACCCAATTCGAGCCTGTATTTAATTGGTTTGGTAGGATTATTATCCAACCGCATCTCCTGCAATTTCGGATTCGGGTTGTCACACACAGACTTGTGGAAACCGTACAAATACGACTAAAACCCTTCTCTCAAATCAGCTAATCCCCTCCGCCATTGATCCGCCATCATGAAAGCTCACACAAGCCTCCTCCTCCATTACCACCCATACGAAGCAAAAGACCCGCTCGACCTTTCTCTGACCCAAGCCTACCTCCTCCTTCAATCCCAACTCAAGCCTCCTTTCCCCTTAACCATCCCTTCTCCCTCGGAATACGCGCTTCTCACTCAGGCGCTCGCCTTTTCTCTCCTCACACAACCTGACCTCGCTAAGATCCACCTCAAGCATCTCCATGCGTCCGCGACGGACGGCTACGATCTCTTCACCGCCAACCTGGTCAACCTCACTGACAATTGCTACCCGAAGCTGCTGCCCGTGCCTCGAGCTCAGCTTTTGTTTCTCTGTTCTCAATTGATCAAAGTCGCTGCCTTTAAGGTGGATTTACTGGTGATTTCCCTACTGAGACGAATCAACGGTGGAGATTTCACCCAGAACAATCTCTGGCTCTGCTCTGAGGTTGTAAAGGCTTTATCTGATAATTGGGATTGGTTGTTGGATGAACCACTGGTTCTCACTAGTGCGCTGTTTGTTTATCTCAGATTATTGTCTGATCACTATAGGCTTGCCAGTGGTCCGCAATTACATGAATTGAAAAGGTTGGAGATCGACTTTTGCATTAAGATTTTGACAAATTGCTTCGCTTTGTGCTTGGGGGTTGGAAGGGATCTGATTAGACTTCTACAAGACTTGCTAGGCATACCTGAGTTTAAGGAATTATGGAAAGATTTAATCTCCGAGCCGCACAAGTTTGGTGTGAGGGGTTTCTCTGATTTGTGTGATATTTATCGCGTTAAGACACAGAAGCATTATTTTTTGCTGAGAATTAACCAAGAAATGGAGGTCCAACTAAGGTTTCTCCTTACTAATGTGAAATGGGGTAATCAGAAAATGTACCAGGCCTGGTTTGCAAAGAAATACCTGAGCTCGCCAGGTTATGAGACTGTCATAATTGATATTATTCGCTTTATTTGCCGCTGCCACCATCCTTCAAAAGAGTCCATCCAATCTGGTGTTATCTCAAGATGGGCTGTGATTGGATGGGTCCTGAAGAGTTGTAAGAGGAACTATTTTGAAGCTAATGCAAAGCTGGCACTGTTCTATGACTGGTTGTTCTTTACTGAAGCAGTTGATAACATAATGGATATTGAACCGGCTATGCTCTTGATGGTGAGTTCAGTGCCTCAGTACCTGGATATAACACACTGTCTGCTGGAATTCCTGTTTCTGCTGATGGATAACTATGATGTGCAAAGGAAGGGGTTTATTGCTAAGGGGGTTTTGGGTGCATTTAATGCTTTGGTTAAGAGAGGGGTGGTGTATTCAATGGAGTTTCTGACAAATTGTGAGAAACTATCACCATTTCTTAGAGACAAGTTGAGCAAGTTCTTATTTGAGAAAGCATCCATATCATAAGAGAAATAACTTGTGCCAAAATGAAGTTAGCATATTCTTTTTCTTTTTCAATTTTTCTGTATAGATTTCTTAGTTTCTCAATTAACTTGGTCATTAGAAATGACACTGTTTGTCATTGTATATTTGGCATTCTACTTTTAATAACAATTTGATATTGGGTTGCATGATGGACGACT
This sequence comes from Eleocharis quinqueflora, assembly GCA_964058865.1. Classification (NCBI taxonomy): domain Eukaryota; kingdom Viridiplantae; phylum Streptophyta; class Magnoliopsida; order Poales; family Cyperaceae; genus Eleocharis; species Eleocharis quinqueflora. The sequence continues at coordinate 80,399 of CAXKVX010002271.1, forward strand.
TAATTGGGTAGAAGTGATGTTTAGTGGGGTAAATCAAAGTTTATTTGTTCAACTCTAAGCTAATGAAGAGACGGCATAGTTGATGTGTTCACAGCATCAAAATTTGGCAAGTCCAGGAGACTTGAATCATGCATAAAAGAAACTCTAAATGTCTGATGGCTTCATGTGTCGTCTTCTTAAAAGAACTAAGAAAAAGAAGCATGCTAAAATCAGAATAGCTATCCAATTATATATTTAAATAGTAATCATAATGTAGCAGACAAACACATATTATATATTATGAGCATGGCTAAAATAATATGCATAGTACACCACATAACGTACTATGGGGTCATTTGTATTTAATTTGGTCATTAAATTGATATTTAAGTTGCTCAATAAATTCTTCATATCAAAATCTTGTAGGAAATAAAATTTCGTGATTTTTAGAGCTTTCTTGCTATTTTTTAAATATTTTTTAAAAACAGCCCAGAAATGACACTTTTGTAGTATTAAATCTGGACTGTTTTTAAAAAATATTTAAAAAATAGCAAGAAAGCTCTAAAAATCACGAAATTTAATTTCCTATAATATTTTAATATGAAGAATTTATTGAGCAACTTAAATCTCAATTTATTGACCTATATCTATATGCATAGTACGAAATGGAGTGTAATATGCATATTATTTTAGCCATGCTCTATATATTATATATTTACTATCACAAAATGGATACACAAAACTCTCAACCCAAATCTGTGATAAAACTTGACAACAAAATCTTTGTGAACATATAAAGGGAACCGAGATATGGTGTTTTGGTCATCCAGGAGTCCCAACTAGCCATAAAATTCGTAAAAAACTTCACAAAAAACATTATTTTTTTTTTCTCTGTTGTTGTGGGGTTTAGGTGGGGTCATCTGACATAAGAAACTACTGTGTTCCAGCAACCAGGCCATCACCAAGATTGGGGATGTTGGTTTTCATTGTCCTGATCCCGATCGCTCCATCGCCCTTTCTCATCATTGCCGCAAACTCGCTATAATCTATTTGTCCATCCTGCAATTGTTAATAAAGATCTAGTTAGAAACAAAAAGGTCAAGTTCTGATGATGAGCAAAGATGTTGGACTTTGGCTTCACAAGGCTTTCTTTTTCAATAAAAGTTTCTACAGCAAATAAGATCCGACTCAAAACTCAGTTTATCTTTTATCCTACTCTTAAACATTTAGCTTTTAACCTAAGAGAAAAAAGGGAGTATAACATTACATTGTTCTGATCAATGTCTCTGATCATATCCTCAAGGTGGACATCATCAAGACCAAATTCCCGGCATGCGTGAGCCAGCTCGTCGATGGTTATAAACCCACTTCCATCCTTATCAAAAAAGGAGAATGCGGACACCAAGTTCTCCTCTCTCTCCAGCTTATTCATGTGCAGTGTTGCAGCCAAGAACTCCCCGTATTCAATGGTGCCATTCTTATCAATATCTGCCTGTAAAGGTCCATTACAAAACATAATTCTTATGTTTACTCAATTCCCAAATATTCTAACAGAACCTAATGCTGTTTTAGTCCATATCAGGAAAATAGGACAATCATTGACTGTTGAACTTGCAAAATAGATTAACTTTACAGCATTAGCTGTTGAGGTTGCAAGACATATTAACTTGACATAATGAATTCTTGACTCTACCAGCATAGTGTTAAATGCGGCTTATAATAAGGTAAGATGGGTAATTTATAATTGAGCTGTGTACTATGACCCGTTTTGTCATAGATAGTTCCTGTTACCCCTGGAAACGTTAGAAAATCTAGTACAATCAGAAAGCAGAATAGTCTCATCTGTTCCTGGGGAAAACATGGGCAAATCATTTAGAAGTTAGAACCCTAGGAAGCCGGAAGCGCCATTTCTATATCTCATTATTTTCTATATCTATAAATGAGGGGGCAGGAAGGGCAGTAGTCCCGCTTTTAAAAAGTTGGGAGGGAGTGTGAAAGTTATCATTTTGCTAATTATGCATTTGGCATTGTATCCTTACAGCATCCATTAATGCCTGAATTTCATGATCCATTAATTCAGATCCAACTAGTCTTAAACCATCCTTAAGTTCATCCAATGTGATGGTCCCACTACTGTCCGTGTCGATCATTTTAAACAACTCTTTTAGACCAGCAATCTCCTCTTCTGACAGACTTTCGGCTATTACCTGCAAAAAGGTATAACTAATTAAGTTCAAATTACATGTCTTTTATGTCCAGGGCTAAATTTACATAAATAGCGCCAAAGCATTAGAAGTTTGCACATTTTGTTTCATAAGTTCCAAAAGATTGTACTTTAATCGAGAAATATCATGTTTTTGACTATTTTGACCTGGCATCAACTTTCATTTTTAACATTAAATGGAGTCTCCAAGAAATTTGCATTAACTGTGGGAAATTTATCTTTCAGAAAAAGACTTTCTTTAATATAGACTTTGTTTAATATCTATTAGTGACCAAAATGAACTATATAAACTTTGGGAGTTTCAAATGGACACTGAAACATCAGCAACCAAAACAATCAAGGAATCTGCAGTTATCTTAATGCGCAATTTACTCACTAATTAAGTCTAGGACTACAGAAATCAATTTTGACAGAACTTGTCCATATAAGATTGACCTGATGATTGATGGCAACTTGTCATTAATATTTCTCAACTTGATGGTGGATCTGCTAAGCCAAACAGGACACAATTTAGAGTTTTTATTTATCTTGATTTTTTTTCGAACAAAGCTTTCATTAAGCCAGTCTCCATTGCTTCTCAGAGACTATTTATCTTGAAATTAAGTGCCTTAAGATCAAGACGACACCCATGAACATTTTAGTTATTAAAAAAAATAACAAGTGATCTTTTCTTGAATAGTTATAATAGAAAGGTTTTAACAAGACCCAAATCTGGGCCAACTTGATGTCTAGCTATGTAGTATATATAATGCAAAGAAAATGTGAATGCACTACAAGAAAAAAAAAAAAAAGATGAGCCTAATTAAGTACCCTTAGTGCCATCTTCTTAAGCTTGTTCATGGCAGAGAACTGCTTCAGACGCGACAACACCGCCGAACCAAGAGGCTTATCGGGAACAACATTGTCATCATTAATCCATGGATGAGCTGCCAAATTTGAAATACTGTAGCAGTCTGCTTTACATGCTGTTTTCTTATTATTTTCTATCTTATTGGTTAGGGTGATTTGGGAGGGAGCAGTATTGTTGATTATAGCCTTAATTTAATAATAAAGGATCACTTGAAATACTTACATAGGACCTCATGTGCCTTCAAACGGGTAGTTGGGTCCCGCCGTAACATTTTGCGGACTAGATCCTTGGCACTTTCGGAGATCTTTGGCCATGGATCAGATTCAAAATCTAACTTCCCTTTTAGGATTTCCTTGAATATTCCTGCCTCAGTTTCTGAATGTCAATGTCATAGAATACGAGTAAAAAAATAGTTTAAGGAGATTAATGTAAGTGATTTACTGGATTGGCCCGATATATTTCAACAAAGCTGATGTTTTCCTTCTTTAGTTTTAGAGAAGTTACTTTACAACCTAATAGTTCGCAAACAATAAGTATAATTCCATGAGCAAAACAAAAAGATTGTTTTGAAATGTACAAATAAGACCTTGGTATTGAACAAATACTAACAGAGAAGGCAATTCCCCTTTATATACCCACAGTTTAAGTAAAAGCGTAATTTCATTGATTCTTTTCACTTGATATGGGTTTAAACTGGAGCTTACAAGTGAAGTCAACTGTATCTGGGGGCAAGGTTGTCCATATTACGAATCGCAATTTTATTATACTAGTCTATCTAAACAACAATTATTTTCCAAAAAATGCTAGGTATCCAGGAAGATAAAATTAACAAGCAACCTTCCCAGAAAGGAGGAACACCACAGAGTAAGATGTATAGGATAACGCCGGCACTCCAAATGTCAGACTCAGGGCCATAACACTTCAGAAGTACTTCAGGGGCAACATAGTAGGGGCTACCGACGAGGTCAGAGAACTTACTGCCAGGCTTGTAGAAGATGGAGAGGCCAAAATCAGTGGCCTTTAGTGGAGCATCTTCAGTAGTGCTTGCAAAGAGAAAATTCTCGGGCTTGAGGTCCCGGTGCATGACACCGAGAGAGTGGCATGCTTCCACAACACCTACTATTGTCTTTATCAGCTGTGCAGCCGCCCTCTCGCTGTAGTGGCCCTTTTGTATTATCCTGTCAAATAGTTCTCCTCCTGAACACAGCTCCATCACTATGTGTACGCACAAATTATCCTCGTATGCACCTGCACACAATCACAACCAAGAAGTTTGATTTCTATAAAAGTTCATCATCTATATGGAACTATTAAAGTAATTGGCTGCTAAGGTGTCGTGTTCACGGTAAATGGGAAGAGATCAAAACAGGTTGGATTCTGAAAAGTTAAAATAAATCATATGGTATTTAACAAATTTATTGGATAGCCATCAAATTTTGTAATTGTGAAACGTATTATTCCTGGTTTCATTAGAACAAACAACAGCGCATATACTAGATCTGATAGGGTAATTTCAGAATGATTCTACCCAACATACAGTAATGTGTCTGTCTGGTTGGTTTAGGAAAGTCAATCTTGTAGATTTGTTAGAGCCCGCAAGCTGGTATACTATATGCACATGTTTATGTTTACCTTGTATGACCCTGAGCATCTCAGCATCTGAGAAAGGACTAATCAATGCAAGAAATGCCGCAATTTTCTTAACTAATATTTGTGCATACAGTTTGATGACACAATATTATAAGCGAGACTTATAAACTTAGCAATGTATCTTCGATGCGATTGCAGACTTGGCGAACAAATGATAGGCCATTGTATCAACAACCCACTATAATGACCCATGTAGGCCCAAAAAGCAGGAAGTTCAGAGGAAACTAGAACACTTTCCGAATTGATTCCCGAACAACAAAAAAAAATACTCCCCAAAATACAACCAAGAGGCCGGTACTTCCCCAATACAACTCGGAAGACGATGCTTGTAACCTCCCGATCACACTCACGGCCGCTGGCCGGCTTCGTGAGGCGGTTACGGACGGTTATGACACAACATCCTACAGGCCTCTAAGAGAACGGTTACATAGCACTTCATGTACACGATCTCATAACCGTGCGAAAATCATCCTCAAGGCGGCTATGCATATCACACTGTAAATATTCTACTTCCCAGACCAACAATGACAGAACATCAGAAAAAGCAGAAACGTTGCCAAGATCCACATCAAACACCTACAAACTCAGAGAGACGGACTAACATGTTAGGTTGGAACTCCCAGCACGCGCACACAAAATCAGACGGGCTAACGCCAGTTAGGCCATATCACAGTTAACTCTAGAAAGATTGCGAATTGTTTTTTTTAACTTAAGTTAGAGATCTTTCATGTGAAGCATATCATCCTTCAAGGATGTTTAACGTCAACAAATCATGAAAACTACACATTAAGCTCTGTTGCACTTGTTTAAATCATAGAAGAATCGAGACCCCCTCCCCTTGAAATTATAAAAAAATTAAAGAAATTATAAGCAATGTTTGACCTTTGATGCGTACGACATAAGGGTGCTCAGAGAGGTGGTGCATAATTTGGATTTCCCGCCAGACGTCCTCATAATCCTCCCTACATATAAGCTTCCTCTTGGGGATTGATTTGCATGCATACTCGGCATTGTCGGATACCCAGCTTCTTGCCAATCTCATAGAGGTCTCTTACATTGGGTGTTTTATGAGGGAGCACTGAATTTTGTTTCAGAGCAGAATGCCAGGAAGAAGATGAAGAATCGCTCATTTTAGAAATATATTCTGTTTTATTTGTTTTCTGGTGCTCTTTTTATTCTTTTGATAAGGGATTATCAGGATAATTTCATAGGATTACAGAACGAAGGATCTTTAAGAAAAGAGCAGGAATGAGTGTTCATGGCTTGAATGTTGTAGGAGTTCTTGAATTTTAGAAGATTGATCAGATCTTACATAAGAGACCTATTTTTAGAGGATTTCTTATTTTTAGACCCAAGATTTATAGGAATATAGTTTTCTTCTTTCCATGACAGGGTTCTTTACAGTTGTAAAGCCAGTACAGGTCAAACAGAAAATTAATGTATTATAGTGCTTTATTTTAATGTTTTAGAATAACGTGACAACCTTAGTTTTCGTTTTAGATATTTATGCTTTTGGTATAGCTTGTTAAAATTTCTTTCATTATTTTCTTCCTGAAAGTTTTTTAAACTTGGTGTATAATAATAATGAATGCTGATATCAAGCAGGG